>JABUQX010139916.1:20000-25726 GCA_015478945.1 Trachelipus rathkii
ACTTTAGTTAACAACAATGAAAAGCGGAAAGATCAAAATTATTCTTATTTTTACTATTTATATGAATTTAAGTAATATAGATTACGCCTCTTAACGAATCACAATCCTTAAAAACAGCAAGTAAAATGATGTATATATGTATTAATTAATTTAGTAAAACAAATATATACAAGACATCTGAAGGGAAGGCGTGATTGGTATTCCTTGTAATATCATACTACTTCTCAAGAAATGACAATCTTTCATTCCAATCAGAATAAAGAACTAACGAAAATCGAAGATTATGAGCTTCCACACCTTCAAAAAAAATACATATATTTAATAAAAAATATTAATTTATATATATATATATATATATATATATATATATATATATATATATATATATATATATATATATATATATATATATATATATATATATATATATATTATATATATATATATATATATATATATATAATACATTTATATATATAAAAATACGCAGTATCCTTTCGCAATTCGCTTTAAAATATTAATAATAATAATAATAATAATAATAATAATTATAATAATAATAATACTAATAAAGCTTTGTTAACAACGACCAATGACAATTCAGATTTTAAAAGTAAGTCTTAAAAGATGAGTTCTCATTGGTTGTTATTTCTCCTTACAATATAAACATATTTACAGCAGTTTGACCGGGCCTTGCAGCATACATTAGGTATATAGACAAAAGAAAATAAATAATATTGCAATAGCAATGCGTGACCTCTATTTTAAAACAAATAAATGAAAACAATTTATATACTTCATGTACCACTGCATTACATCTTTGGCCCACCCAACATGAAGCAAATTGGTACATTTTGCTTTATTTACATGATGATAAAACATTGGTTTCATTTTCACAGCGCTCCTTCTTCTGTAGGGACTTCTGAAGACGAATCCAATGCATCATCGGCATATGACCTACTTAGGTAGTCAGCTATGACGTTATCTTTCCCACTAATATGGTTTAGGATAAACCTGAATCTTTGAAGGTATAAAGACCACCTCATTATCCTATTGTTTTCATACCTCTTCTTGTTCATAGCCGTCAGCGGTCTATGATCTGACTGAAGGACAAATTCCTTTCCATAGAGGTATGGCTCGAACTTTCTGATGCCCATGACAATCGCTAACGCCTCCTTCTCCAAAGTTGAATACCTTTGTTGGGTTGCAGACAACTTCTTACTCCCGTATGCGATAGGATGGAGAATTCCTCCGTCTTCCTGTAGGAGGACAAATCCCAGTGAAGTACCGGACGCATCCACCTGTAGCGTGAATGTCTTCTCCAACTCTGGCATCTTCAAGATTGGTTTCGAGCTTAAAGCTTCTTTCAACTTTTCGAACGCCTGCTGATGTATGGATTCCCACCTTATCTTCGTTGGCTCACCCTTCTTCGTTAGGTCAGTCAATGGCGCTGCAATTTTTGCATAGTTCTTTACAAAATCCTGGTAGTACCAGTGAGCCCTAAGAAAGACCTTACTTGCTTTTTATTCTTAGGTGGCTCTGTCTTCTTAATCTTGATTACATTATCTTCATGTAATCCTTTCGTGCCATTGCCAATATAATGACCTAAGAACTCAACACTCGACGAGGCGAACTCGCACTTCGTCGGTCTGATGGTGAATCCCTCCTCCTGGAGTCTTTGTAGAACAGTCTCAATCGTGATCATATGCTCGCGCCAGGTCTGGGAATGGACGATGATATCATCGATATAAAAATCGACATCGTTAATTCCATCCAGAATCCTGCGCATTGACCTCACAAGCGTCGCACCGGCATTTACCATACCGAATGGCAGCTTGAGGTAATGAAAATGTCCATCTTCGGTTGAAAAACCGGTTTTATGGCAGTCCTCAGGCTTTATTTTGATTTGCCAATAGCCCTTGGCTAGGTCAAGTTTTGTATAAAACTTATCCTTGGCAAACTTGGTGAATAAAGTCTGGGTCGTGGTCATGGGCTCAGGATCGAAGACCGTAATCCTATTTAAGGCCCTATAATCGGAGCATACCCTTTTACTCCCGTCCTTTTTCTGGACAACGACCACTGGCGCTGAGTATGGCGACGTGGAGGGAACGTCGTATCATCTTATCTGTTTCCTTCTTCAGTTCCGTCCGTGTCGTAAAAGGTAACTTGTATGGCTTCAGCCTGATGGGGGTATCATCTATGAGGTCTATCGCATGATAGTAATTCTTCGCGGTGCCAGGCACGTCTGTAAAAATTCCTTCATGCTTCTCTAAGATCTCCATTAACTCTCTCCTCATAGGATCTGTTATGTCCTTACTGATCTTAGTGTCGGACAACCTCTCTTTCTGTACCATCGTAGGATCCATATCCACTAAAGTGATGTTCTCTTCGTTTTCGGTGTCTAAGATCACCGCAGAAGCACCTATATTCCCCTGATGTTGGTCCATCTCTTCTTCTTCTTCTTCACTCTCCTCTCTCACAATATATTTCTTTAGCAGATTGATGTGATACGTTTTAATCACATCACCAACTTGGATCTTATAGTTATCTTTACCATACAATTCCACCACTGTGTATGGCCCACCCCATCTCATCAGCATCTTATTGTTAGAAGTCGGTAGGAGAACGAGAGCTAAGTCTCCTACTTTCAGTTTTCTGGTCTTCGCGCCTTTGTCGTAATATCTCTTTTGTGAAATTTGGGCTTTAGCTAAGTTTTCTCTAGCCAACTTTAGAGTTTCATTTAGCCTCTCTTGCAAGTCAAAAACATACCTGTATGTTGACCTTGCCTCTTCAGGATTGATATCTCCTGCCCAAATTTCGTGTAAAATCTGCATTGGACCTCGCACAGTCCTTCCGTACAGGAGCTCGAATGGGGAGAATCCTGTGGAATCCTGTGGAGCCTCCCTATATGCAAACAATAATGGCTCTAAAAACTTATGCCACTTCCTCACTTGCTCACTGCACATCCTTCTGAGCATTCGTTTCAGGGTACCGTTGAATTTTTCTGTGAGGCCTTGACTCATTGGGTGGTATATACTGGAAAACTTCTGCTTAATGTTAAGCATCTTCGTCACATCCCTCATTAAATCAGATGTAAACTGACGACCATTGTCACTGAGTATTTCCTTTGGCACCCCCAACCTCATGAAAATAGATACCAAGCTTTCTGTAACCTTCTGTGCAGTTATGCTCTTAAGAGGTACAGCTTCAGGATAGCGCGTGGCAGCATCCACAAGCGTTAGGACATACTGATGCCCTTCTGAAGACGGTGGTGAGATCGGTCCGATCAGGTCGATAATTACTCTTTGGAACGGCTCCTCAATGATGGGCATGGGACACAGAGGTATTTTCTTTACTGAGCCTTTCGGGCACGTCCTCTGACATATGTCACAAGAGTAACAATGTTTTGTTACATCCAGATATATGTTTGGCCAAAAGAACTGTTGGGTAATTTTACCCATTGTCTTCTTTACTCCCTGATGACCACCGAAGACTTCATCATGTGCCACCTTCATGACTCTACTCCTATACTCTTTTGGTACAACCAAAGTAAATCTCTCCTGCTGGTTTTCCATAACTCTCTTAAATAACACCCCATTCTTTACTACATACTTGTTCTCACCTCTTTCTACTGACCTCCATATCCTCTGCAGAGTAATATCGTCTTTTTGCTTACTTTTAAAAGTCTCCCGATCACTAATAAGTTCCTGTATATCTTCACCATGAGCTATCTCTCCTTCACCCACAGCTACTACATTCTTCTCTCTGGAACTTTGTGTGTGAGCGGCTACATCACCTCTCAGTGACTCACCATCTTCGTTAGTACGATCTGTTTCGTCAGACCAATATGTACTCTCTTCAATCGATGTCACCTGGACATCCGGTACTCCTGTACCTTCTTCAACGTTTTTCAGTGGTTTTGTAAGGACATTAATTACTTCTTTTCCTGTAACCTCTTCACCCTTAAATGAACATTGGGACCCTATCATCACATTCAGTGATGGCTCCGCGGTTGGTTCGACATCTCTTTTATTGACGTCCAAAGATCGTGGTACTGACGGTTTCCCTCTGTAAAATTCTTCCACCTCCAAACTCGCCATTCCAAAACTATGATTTGCTTGAATAGATTCTTCCTGAGAATCTTCCTCAGCGTTCTCGGCGATGGGGAATAGCAAACTTCTATGGTTATGCTCGTCCTCTACATTACGAGGACCTCGACACACAGTCGACTCCCATGCGAGGTTAGGCTGACTCAGGGGTAATGCACCTTTGACATTCCCAATGACTAAATCATAGACGACCTCCGGCAGCACTGCCGCGGTCGTTCTACCCACATAGTAAGGGGTATCCACATCTATGTTCGCGAGAGGAGCTTCTATCACCGTACCGTCCAGCAATCTTATCTTCATGTTGTCTCCAACATAACACCTCTTAGGTACGAATTTCTCTCGCACAACTACGACATTACAACCAGTATCTCGGAGTGTTTTGACTTGATAGCCATTCACCGTCCCATAAGTTACAGGTAGGTGTGACAACTTGTCATTTTCCACCTTCTCTACTTCATTCAGGAGATTCGGCTCTTCACCTGAACCATTCAGGACTTTATTGCCGCTTTCAGAGACTCCGGATGCTCCCGTGCTCTTCGTTTCTTCCTTCTGTTTGCCTGAACTACTTTGTCCTCTACCACTACTGTTGAAATATGGAGGGGCTCTACAGTCTCTAGCGAGATGCCCTCTCCTCTGACACTTGTAGCACGTGATCACCGCCCTGGGCTCACTGCTACTGCGACGATGGTTCTGTCTGTCGCCGCTTCCGCTATTGATCTTGCCTTCATTGTTTGTTGCCCTTGATGTATGTTGGTCACTGCTTTTATGATTACTATTCGTAAAGTAACCACTGCCTCTCGATCTAAAATTATTATTATTGTTATGATGGCTTTTATCCGCGTGATTGTGATTCCGTGCGTGACTGTTTGTTACGAACTTTAAATGATGAGCTTCCATGTATCCCTCTGAACTAATTATAATCTCCTCCGGTATTTTCTTCTTTGTTTCCCTCAGGTAAGTAGCGAGTTCTTTCGGGACAGTATTTAAATACTTGTCAACTGAGAAAAACTCAATGAGATCATCTGGTGTCATCGTTACGTTCGCTGCGGTAATCCACTTCTTCAGAGCTTCAATTATCTTTTGTAAGTACACCCTAGGGTTATCATCCTCCGTGGGACTCATATTTTTGTACTTGGCGCCGTACCCACTTTCAGTAAGACCGTACCTTACTAACAAAGCTCTTTTTAGACTTTCATAATTTTTCAGCTCTTCAACAGGCAAATTGTTGAACACATTAACCGCCTTACTTGTAAGGAATGACCCTAAAACAAACGCTCGCTTTTCCTTAGGGATGTCATTTGCCTCCGCTTGTTTTTCGAACATTAACAAGTACTCCTCTATATCATTTCTTTTCTCATCAAAGAATGGAAGTTTCAATTTCGGGTATTTACTAGCGTAGGAAGTGCTATGGCTGCTTTGAGTGCTTTGGGAAGCTATTGTTGCATCGTGTTGACGCTGTCTATCGTCAGCATCTAGCTTCATTTGCAACATTCTCTCCTCTGCTTCTCTTGCATCTTTTTCTGCCTCCAACTTAACTCTTTGAGCTTCAGCTTCGATCTTAGCTTTTTCTCTTTCATCCTCAAACTTAGCTTTCTCCCTTTCAGCTTCAAGCGCTAA
>JABUQX010139918.1:0-12498 GCA_015478945.1 Trachelipus rathkii
AATTGCCCACCATCCAACATATTAATAATAATAATTATAATATTAAAATAATAGTAATAATAATAATAATAATAATAATAATAATAATAATAATAATAATAGTAGTCGATTATTTGAATTAACACACCATCAAGTGCTGAGGACAAGATTTCTTTGCAATCATCGTCAGATTTTTGGATTTTATGACAGTGCTAACCAGTTCTTCACCTAACATTGATTCCTCCTCTGATTCTCTCAATTCTGACCTTATAGATGCCTTTTCATCTAGCTCTTCATTTTCAATGTCTTCTACTAAAGCGAAATTTGTTTCAATGCTAGAATACATCTGAAATAAAAACAAAACAAAAACACATAGGATTTGATTAAGCTTACCAAGATGTAATACAACCAACAACAAGCCAAAGTGTGTCTCGAAAGATCCGTGAAGAAAGAAGCAATTAAGTTTGAAGACTAATTAGACAATCAAAAGGAAGTTAACTCTATTCTGATTATAGGAGGAAGAAGATAAGAGTTGATTTAGATGAGGGTGTGGTTTGGATTGCAAATATGAATACAAAAAAAAATTCTTACATCATCAGGTATTAGAAAAAATTTGTATGAAGGTATGAAATTATAAAGGAAATATACAGAGGAAGAAAAAGTCTCAAGATATTCACAAGAAATGTTGAGAATTTAGGACAGGACTGAAAGAATAGATTATTAGAAGAACTGGTAGATATAACATATGGATGTCAATTGGGCCAAGTAGCATAAAAAATTGCAGGAAAGAGAAAAAGAAAGAAGAAAGTAAAGGAAGAAAAAATATAAATCTGGATAATGTTTTTATTATCAGGTTTTGAGAAAGAAGAAAAGATTTGCTTTTGAGGAATTTGTACAGTAGACAAGTGGATATTGAAGCTATGAGAAAATCAGAAATTTTGAAAGATAAATTTGGATTAAAATATTTGGATTTTAAATTAATAAAATATTAAAAATTATTATTAAACTTATGAATCTCAACTGGGGTGTTAAGTATTAAAACAGTTGAAATCTGTTCTTTTCGCAAAAATATAGCGTCAGGCGGGGTGACTTGGACCACTTTAGGTATAACGTCTCCCGACTCTCCTAATGCACTTTTTGATTTTTTTTTGGCGAAATCAACGCCCTATGATTCGGTCATGGCCGCTGAAAAATAATAATGTAATTCCTAATAATAATAGTTTTATTAAAGTTTGAATAACACTCAGTCACCCCAACCTTGGAGGGGTGAGCGGACCACCATTGAGGGTGAATCGGACCATCTGTTTAGATTCCTCTTCGAAAACTCAAATTCAATTTTATATTTTAATTTTTACTTAATATAATAATTATTTATCATACTATAATTCGTAATAAGTAATAAAAATGTCAATAATGATAAATAAAATAAGAATGAAGATAAAGAGTGGTCCGATTCACCCTCTCCGCTCAAAAATTGACACTTTTGAATTAGTTTTTTATAATTTCATTTTTATTTTTTGTTTTTCACTTAATATAGTACCTTTTTATTATCATTTAAATTAATTATACGTAATAAAAATGTCAATAATACGTAAAATACGAAAACAATGGTGGTCAGGTGCTTACCTCCTCCATTAAATTTTTACGGCTTGGGGTGAATCGGACCAAGATTAAACCCAATGATTTTGCCACTATGCTGTTTGGATCAAAGAATTTTACTTTGCCAGTTTAAAAATAACTACTCGAGTGCATCCACTGAAAAAAATAATTAAAATCAAATGTCCACAATTTTTCATTTTATAACAGAGAGTTAAAAAAACTCACATTTTTCGAAAGTGAAATTCTATTGAAGAAAATCTTTTAAAAAAATTTCCCAGCTTTTATTTCTTTTAAAAACTTTTCTAGAATTAAAGATGATCTAAAATAAAACTTGTAGTACTACCAGGTGGCTATTAAATAGGCAAGAAATATATTTTTTAATTATTTTTATTTTATTTAAGTGGACCAGATGCCCCCTACCCTAAGGGCGGATAATCAATAAGAAAATAATCTTTTTGGCAATATTTCAAAACTTGAACATTGATACATAGATCTTCAAATTTATGCAGTAAAGGTTGGACTTCGAATGAGCACATCCAGGACTTTACCCATGAAAAGAACCTATTTCAAACATCTGCTAGGGACTGGGAACCCCCCCCCCCAGAGGTTTAGTTTTCTTCCCATGAAGGGCTACATTTGTATATTGTTTTCTTTACATGTACAGGTGTTGAGTGTTATAATTAGTGCTAATAGTGATAACATTAATATTATGATATTGATAATAGTGATAGTGATGGTAGTAATGTAAGTGGTATGAACATTAATGTTTGTGTGCAATATTAATAATCCCAATAATAGTAGTAATATATATATAACCTTATAATAACATATATATATAATAATAACATATTTAGAAATATATATAAAATAAATAAATATATATATATATATATATATATATATATATATATATATATATATATATATATATATATATATATATATATATATATATATATATATATATATATATATATATCTTCTTAATCCTTTATTCTTTATCTTCCTTATATTTTCCCAAGAATGGGAGTAAGGTGCGCGACGGGCATCGGAAAAGAGAAGCAGTGGAAGAATATGACACAAAGTCGAAAAGAAAGCCCATGCGGTAAGGCTGCCTCCAGTACCATTATTAGTGGGAACCCATCGCAGTCAATCCACCTAAAGCTTCATGGGACGGCGAACGGACCCTCACTATGGTGAATCGTCAGTGTAAATGAGAGTTCATCCCTTGGCCCAGGTGGATACAAACTATACCCTCACAAATCTGCCAATTTCACACTCCTGTTATATGCTTTTCTTCTCATACTCTACCAGCTCACACATTTCTCTCCACTTCAAACACATTGCAGTTTACTGACGCAATCCACTTTTCTTCTGTCTCCCAGCCAGATATTTTAACACACTCGCCACTATACATCCGCTTAACCAACTAGCTAAGACTATCATTCATCCTTTCCCATATGAGCAAACCATCTCAACATACTTTCATTTATTCTCTCATTTACCCCTTTCTTCAACACCACACAACTCTATAATACGTTCATTCCTCTTTATCAATTCTTTCCTCTCACACCTAGCACACCCCTAAGATTGTGTCTGGGCAGTGGACTTTAGATGTTAGCAGGAGACGGGGGATATGATATCACTACTATACAATAACTTTGGGTAACAACACCTCATAACTACAGGCTTAGCACTCAGACTTAGAGTCCTTCCGTTTCACCAACGATTGGTATGACTTCACCTTCCCTGACATGCACAACACCACTACCAACTCTCATCGTCACGGTTTCCTTCTAATCCAGCATAACACTAAAATATTTAAACTCAGACACTTGTTTCAAAGCTGCTCACCATCTAACATAACTACTCACTGAGGACTGTCCTTAACCATAACCTTTTTCTTATCCACGTTTACTTTCAAGCTCTTTTGCGCGCGAATCTCTACAGTCTATGACTTTTATTACCAGATTCGCCACGGAGACAGTAACTCATATGTATATATAGCATATATATATATATATAACTATACATATATCTATATCGTTATAAATATAGCTATATAGGTACAAAAATATATATATATATAATATATATATATATATAGTTTATATATTTATTTATATAAAAGCACACAATAGCTCTGTGAAAGAGCAATACCAGAAAACAAAGTGAGGGTTCCATAATTTTGCAACTATTTTTGGTGAGTGAAGATGTGAGACCATTCTCCCACCCAGGCTTGGCTTTCATGCAACTCAGGCTTTGTTAATTGGTACACCCATATAGTGGGCATTACCTGGGAAGTGGTGGTGTTCTTTTGCTCTATGTATAATAATTAAAAAGAACAGACAGTCATTATTTTCAAGACTGAAAACCTTTTTCTCTTTAAATTTTATTTATTTAAATATTTCTCAATTTTTTAAAAGAGAGGAGGGATATGGGAGCTGAATTTACAGTGATCTTATGTTTCACTCTTTAATTTCAAGTGAAAGGTGTCCAATGGAATGTTGTTGGATCAAAGGAAAGAAAACATGAAAGATAATTGACTTTTAGTAGGACCAACAATTGAAATATTATGATCAATAAGTAAATAAGCGTTTGTAGTCATAAATTCATAAATTTAGGATTAAGTTTTTTAGTATAGAATTGAAGAGCTCTTCTTTTCCTTTACGTACCCTTGCTGTGGGAGTAAAAAGACCCTTGGTCGGTTGGGTGCGTTTTTTTTTATAACCTTTACGAAACCTTGCTGTGGGGGTAATAACACCTTTCCTTTACGTACCCTTCCTGTGGGGGTAATAAGACCCTTGGCTGGTTGGTTGTGGTTTTTTTTTTATTAAACTTATTTATTTATGTTGTTGAGGGTTTTATTTATTTTTCTTTGTGCTTTATTTGTGTGTATGTCTATTTTTTTCAGCTGGGGTGACCCACGACATTAACGGGATACGTGGTGGGAGACAGAAGAACCCACGACAGGATACTTGAGGAATTGCATGAAAACAGTCAGAGTTTTACTACCAAAACACGAATTGGCTGATTAATTTGTATTACTTTAAATTATATAATAAAGTAGATACAATAAAAAATTATTAAGTAATAATAATATAATATCTGTGTGTGTGGGGGTTGGAGAAAGAATTTCCACAACGCACGTTCAGAATGTCATAAGAGGCACCAGTGGTAGCTTGGCTACCATTTATTTTTTTTGACCTAGAAATCTTCATGCAAGTCTCGGATTTCTGGTGCATGTTGCGAACCTCACTCCCAGTTCCAAGAGGCTGATGATGATGATGATAAAGATAAAATATTTTTCAAACTAGCAATGTTTAAATCCATATTTACCTTTAATTCCTTATCACTCAACTTCTTGAGAGTCACAAAAGGAAATTTCGATTTCACAAGTTTGGCAAAGAATCTTTCTTCGTCTGATTCAAAATTTGCCTCTGAACATTTTTCACTTACTTTCTTCAACAAGGAAGAAACATTTCTCAAGCTCTTAAATTTCTATAAATGAAATAATAATAATAATAATAATAATAATAATAATAATAATAATAATAATAATAATAATAATAATAATAAAAATAATAATAATAAAAATAATATCAACTACCTCCTTTCCCCAGATTGGAGGTGAGGTGCACAACATACACTAGAAACAAAAAAGTAGTAGAAAGTGACATAAGTCGAAAGGAAAGCCCCTCCCCCCTTAATCAATAGTGAGAGCTGGTTGCAGTTAAAAATAAATTCACCATATGGCATCACAAGAGAGCAACGAACCCTCACTGTGGTATCTTGCCAATATAGGATTCATTCCTCGGGTCAAGCCCACAGCCATACAAAACATTTACCATTTACTCCTTATTATGCACCTTTTTCTCGCACCTGCCAAACTTGCAATTCCTTACGGACTCAAACCACTTTACCTTCGGTATCCCAGCACAAACAATACTATACGTCTTCTTAACAAACTGACTATCATCCACCCTTTCTATAAAACCAAACCACCTTAACCCTTTGAGTGCCGTGAGCGACTAAATTCGACGGATTTTTTCTGTCTCTAACACCGAAATTGACTTTTGTCCAGTCGTTAAGAATTGTTTCTTGGATGCCAAAATGTACTCGAGTCACTTTTAGGCCGAAAAAGTTGCCATTTGCATATTTTTTTTTATTATTTATTGTATTATTGGCCTCCCGCATGTTATTGCTTTCAGTTGAGCTAATGTTAAATGGAGAGAGGTTTGCTGACATTTCTCTTCATTATAAAATAATATATATATATATATATATATATATATATATATATATATATATATATATATATATATATATATATATATATATATATATATATATATATATATATATATATATATATATATATATATATATATATATATATATATATATATATATATATATATATATATATATATATATATATATATATATATATATATATATATATATTTTTTAAAATAAAATTTTACTATATTTTTATTATCTATTTTATAGATTTTATTATTACATATGGGTTAAAAAAAATTAATATACATTATATGTATACTATAAAAAATAATTAAAATATCCAAAAAATAATGGAAAAAAGAAAAATTCATTTTTAATGGGCAAACTGCATTATTTGGGGCAAAAACGTTTCCAGACCCCATGGCATGCGAAGAGTCAATACATTTTCGCTTATTCTCTCACATACACCATTCTTCACACCACACAACTCCCTATCACATTCATTCCTCATACACCTAAAACGCCACAAGATTTGCCATCTAAACAGATTGTACCTCAGATATATACTTCTTATTCAATACTATAGTTTCACTACAATACATTAACACCAGTAACAACATACCCTCATGGAAACCTAACGCCCTCAAGACTTCCCTTTGTATCCACCAAGGATTGAATTGCACCGGCTACCTTATTACCATTCACACCTTTCCTACTACACTTTTCATCATCCGCTCCCTTTTCATCTAACATATTACCTAAATATTTAAACTCAGATACTTGTTCCAATTGCCCACCATCCAAGATAATAATAATAATAATAATAATAATAATAATAATAATAATAATAATAATAATAATAATGATAATGATAATGATAATGATAATATTAATAAAAATAATAATAATAATAATAAAAATAATAGTAGTCGATTATTTGTATTAACACACCATCAAGTGCTGAGGACAAGATTTCTTTGCAATCATAGTCAGATTTTTGGATTTTATGACCGTGCTAACCAGTTCTTCACCTAACATTGATTCCTCCTCTGATTCTCTCAATTCTGACCTTATAGATGCCTTTTCATCTAGCTCTTCATTTTCAATTTCTTCTACTAAAGCGAAATTTGTTTCAATGCCAGAATACATCTGAAATAAAAACAAAAAACACATAGAATTTGATTAAGCTTACCAGGATGTAATACAACCAACAACAAGCCAAAGTGTGTCTCGAAAGATCCATGAAGAGAGGCAATCAAGTTTGAAGACTAATTAGACAATCAAAAGGAAGTTAACTCTATTCTGATTATAAGAGGAAGAAGATAAGAGTTGATTTAGATAAGGGTGTGGTTTGGATTGCAAATATGAATAAAAAAAAAAAATTCTTACATAATCAGATATTAGAAAAAATTGGTATGAAGGTATGAAATTATAAAGGAAATATACAGAGGAAGAAAAAGTCTCAAGATATTCACAAGAAATGTTGAGAATTTAGGACAGGACTGAAAGAATAGATTATTAGAAGAACTGGTAGATATAACACACGGATGTCAATTGGGCCAAGTAGCATAAAAAATTGCAGGAAAGAGAAAAAGAAAGAAGAAAGTAAAGGAAGAAAAAATATAAATCTGGATAATGTTTTTATTATCAGGTTTTGAGAAAGAAGAAAAGATTTGCTTTTGAGGAATTTGTACAGTAGACAAGTGGATATTGAAGCTATGAGAAAATCAGAAATTTTGAAAAATAAATTTGGATTAAAATATTTTGATTTTAAATTAATAAAATATTAAAAATTATTATTAAATTTATGAATCTAAACTGAAGTGTGGTTTTAAAACCGTTGAAATCTGTTCTTTTCCCAAAAATATATATAATCTTTTTTGGCAATATTTCAAAATTTGAACATTGATACATAGATCTTCAAATTTATGCAGTAAAGGTTGGACTTCGAATGAGCACATCCAGGACTTTACCCATGAAAAGAACCTATTTCAAACATCTGCTAGGGACTGGGAACCCCCCCCCCCAGAGGTTTAGTTTTCTTCCCATGAAGGGCTACATTTGTATTTTGTTTTCTTTACATGTACAGGTGTTGAGTGTTATAATTAGTGCTAATAGTGATAGCATTAATATTATGGTATTGATCATAGTGTTAGTGATGGTAGTAATGTAAGTGGTATGAACATTAATGTTAGTGCAATATTAATAATCCCAATAATAGTAGTAATATATATATATATATATATATATATATATAATATATACTGGTATCTAATAATAGTATATATATATATATATATATATATATATATATATATATATATATATATATATATATATATATATATATATATATATATATTACTACTACTATTTACAAATATATTTATTTATATAAAAGCGCCCAGTAGCTCAGTGAAAGAGCAATCACCAAACAAAGCGAGGGTTCCACGTTTGCAACTGGTACAGTGGGTGAATGTGAGCTATTCTCTCCTTGGGCTTGGCTTCATCTTGCTCGGACGTTAATTGAGTACACCCCCTCCTTGATTAGGGCATTGCCCGTGAGTGGTGGTGTTCTGTATATATAATAATTAAAAAAAGAATAGACAATGATCATATTTCAAGACTGAAAACCTTTTTCTCCAAAATTTTATTTAAATATTTCTCGATTTTGTTACTTTCAAAAACAACAAATTACTGTAAAAATTATAATTGATTAAATTGATCTTATGTTCTCTTCAATTTCAAGTGAAGGTGTTCCATGGAATGTTGTTGGGATCAAAGGAAAGAAAACATCATGAAAGATAATTGACATTGTTCAGGAAAAAGAGATTGCCTGAACTAGTAGTGTAGTGGTTAGAGGTATTATTTATATATAAATTAATTTGTCTGCCATTGATTTTTCTCATTATAAAGTCTTGTATAATATATGTGTAAGAATCAGGGTTGGCATAAAAAAAAAAAAAAAAAAAAAAAAAAAAAAAAAAAAAAAAAAAAAACAGAAACAAGGGTTTTTCAAATTTTAGCCATTATTTTCAATAATTTGAGTGATTTTTAAAAATTATTAATATGCAATAATAACAACTATATTATTCATTATTATTATTATTATTATCATTATTACTATTTTTATTAAAATTATTCTAGTCTATTATTGGATATTTGAATACTATTTTTTATAGTGATGTTGAGATATGTTACCGGGTTTGTTTGATCTGACGGTTCGACACCTTCTGGAAGATTGGAAGGTGTAATAAAAACCAAAAGCTGGAGACAATCCACGTTATAGTGGTTTATTTACTTCTTTTGTTTTTATTTTTATTTTTGTTATTTTTGAGATGATTTCGGTAATTTTAATTTAAATTCATGTACTTGTTGATTTGTTTTTGTTTTTTTTTAGTTATCTTGAATAATGGTTTAATAATTATATTCATAAAGTATATTAAAAAATAATAAATAATTATAATAGTAAAGTAAGGCTTGAATTTGATTGACTTTTCCAAATTTTATTTCATTTTTGTTATATTTGTTTATTATGTATTATGTATAATGGTTAGGATTGTTTTTGTTTTGTTTTTTCTTAGCTTTTTGGTTTGTGGGAATTCTCTGCTGTGTTCAAGAAGGGCCTCAGTGAAAGCCAATAACTATAGAAGTGGAAAAAAAAAGAGCCTGACAGATTAGACTGAAAAGTTTTTTTTTTTAGAAAATACTATGAAAATATGTTTTGTAAAGACAATTATAGATTGAGATTGATTGAGAAGAAATTGAAAATAAATTGAAATTGAAATAAATAAGAGAAAAGTAAAAATAATAGACAACGAACAAAAAGCGGGGAAAGAAAAAAAAACAGAAAAAATACTATTGTGTGAAACATTAAAAATAGAAAAAGGACTAGTGAGTGAAACATTACATTAAATTGAAAAAAAAAAAAGACTATTAGTAGGACCAACAATTGAAATATTATAATAAATAAGTAAAGCGTTTGTAGCCATAAATTAAGGATTAAGTTTTTTAGTAGAATTGAAGAGCTCTTATCCTTTACGTACCCTTGCTGTGGGGGTGGATAAGACCCTTGGTCGGTTGGGTGTATTTTTTTTTATTAAACATTTATTTTTGTTGTTGAGGGTTTTATTTATTTTCCTTTGTGTTTTATTTGTGTGTGTCTATTTTTTTTGCTGGGGCGACCCACAACATTAACGGGATACGTGGTGGGAGACAGAAGAACCCACAGCAGTATCCTTGTGAGGAATTGCATGAAAACAGTCAGAGTTTTACTACCAAACAAGAATTGGCTGATTAATTTGTATTACTGATTAATTTGTATTACTTTGAATTATATAATAAAGTTGAGATATAAAAAATGATTAAATAATAATAATATGTGTGTGTGTGGGGGGAGAAAATATTTCCACAACTCACGTTCTGAATGTCATAAGAGGCAACAGTGGTAGCTGGCTACCATTTATTTTTTATGACCTAGAAATCTTCATGCATGCCTCAGATTTCTGGTGCATGTTGCGAACCTCACCCCCAGTTCCAAGAGGCTGATGATGATGATGATAATAAAAATAAAATATTTTTCAAACTAGCAATGTTTAAATCCATATTTACCTTTAATTCCTTATCACTCAACTTCTTGAGAGTCACAAAAGGAAATTTCGATTTCACAAGTTTTGCAAAGAATCTTTGTTCGTCTGATTCAAAATTTGCTTCTGAACATTTTTCAATTACTTTCTTCAACAAGGAAGAAACATTTCTCAAGCTCTTAAATTTCTATAATAATAATAATAATAATAATAATAATAATAATAATAATAATAATAATAATAATAATAATAATAATAATAATAATAATAATAAATAATAATAATAATAATAATAATAATAATAATAATAATAATAATAATAATAATAATAATAATAATAATAAAAATAACATCATCTACCTCCTTTCCCCAGATTGGAGGTGAGGTGCACAACAAACACTGGAAACAAAAGTAGTAAGAAAGTGACATAAGTCGAAAGGAAAGCCCCTCCCATACCAAATGAGAGATGGTTGCAGTTAAAAATAAATTCACCATAGGGCATCACAAGACAGTAACGAACCCTCACTGTGGTATCTCGCCAATATAGGATTCATTCCTCGGGCCAGGCCCACAACATACAAAACATTCACCCTTTACTCCTATTTATATACCTTTTTCTCGCCCCCAGCCAAATTTGCAATTCTTTACCGACTCAAACCACTTTACCTTGGTCTCCCAGCAGTAACAATACTATACATCTGATTAACAAACTGACTATCTTCCACCCTCTTCCCATGACCAAACCATCTTAACCTTTGGTGCCGTGGCGACTTAAGTCGTGGATATTTTCTGTCTCTAACACTAAAATTCATTTGCTTGGTCGTTAGATTGTTTCTTGGATGCCAAAATGTACTGGAGTCACTTTAGACCGAAAAAGTTGCCATTTGCCTATTTTTGTATTATTTATTGCACATTCTATTTCATTCCTTCCTTCTCCTCTCTCTCTCTCTCTCTCTCTCCTCTCTCTCTCTCTCTCCTCTCTCTCTCTCTCTCCTCTCCTCTCCTCTCTCCTCTCTCCTCTCTTTCTCTTTCTCCTCCTCCTCCTCATATTTGCTCTCTATATACAGTATATATATATATATATATACTCATATATATATGCATATCCCCTACTCTTTCTTTTATATATATATGCAAATGGTCTGGAATGAAGTATAGATCTAAAAAGTTCAATGATTTCAGATGGACAATCTTAGAGGGGTATTAGTTGTAAGAAGTGAGAAAAGTGATAAAGAGGAATGAAACGTATTAGAGAGTGGTGTGGTGTGAAAATTAAATAGAGAGAATAAATGAAAATATGTTAAGATGGTTTGGTCTAATGGAAAGGATGAATGATAGTAGGTTGGTTAAAGCGGGATGTATGAGTGGTGAGTGTGTTGCCAGGAACCGAGCCGTGGGGAGACGAAGAAGATGGATTGAGTGGGTGAAACGGAATGTCTGAAGGAGAGAAATGTAGGTTTGTTGGCAGAGGCGAAATAAAGGTGCATGATAGGAGAATGGCGGGGTTTTGTATGGGGGGGCATGGTTGTGGCGGCCCACCTGGCAGGGGATGAACCCATACATTGACGATTTACCATAGTGAGGTCCGTGGGGTCCCATGATGCTCTAGGGTGGATTTTCTGTCTGTGACGAGCTCCCACTAATTGAGGTATAAAGTGGGCAGTAGGCTGGGCTTTCTTTTGACGTTTGTCATGTTCTCTACTGCTTTTTCTTTTCCGATGCTTGTACAGCACCACACAATCTTGGGGCAAGAGGAAGGTGAAGAAAGAAAGAAAGAAATATATATATATATATATATATATTCTAAAATAACCTTTGAAAATTGATATTTTTTTCACTTATCCTATTGCATTTATTTTATTATTTATATAGAGGGATTTTATTTTTTTTTAATAAAATATTAAATTATACTATAAAATAATTAAAATATCCAAAAAATAATGGAAAAAAAGTAAAATTCATTTTAATGGGCAAACTGCATTATTTCGGGCAAAAACGTTTCCAGACCCCATGGCATGCGAAGGGTCAATACATTTTCGCTTACTCTCTCACATACACCTTTCTTCACACCACACAACTCCCTATCACA
>JABUQX010139919.1:0-7500 GCA_015478945.1 Trachelipus rathkii
TTGGTAGTACTTCGTTCGATCGAGATTTAGTTGTTGAAAACTAGTTTTCCGCGTTTATCATTGAAACGCTTTTTCGCGTTTTTTCGTTTTAACTTCAATATATATATATTTATATATATATATATATATATATATATATATATAACTAACTATATATAATATATATATATATATATATAATATATATATATATATATGTATATATATATATATGTATATATATATATGCTTTCTTTCTTTCTTTCTAACTCTCACTATATTTAACATAAAATATTAATAACAATATGTAATAATAATAATATATATGCTTATATATGTATGTATATATACCGTTATATATAAAACTCATATATATATATATGTTTGTGTGTGTGTGTGTGTGTGTGTGTGTGTGTGTGTGTGTGTGTGTGTGTGTGTGTGTGTGTGTGTGTGTGTGTGTTAGGTGTGTGCTGATGGTTTACAATGAAAATTATTGTTTCACTTATCAAACACGATTACAAAATAATTACAGCAAAGTAATCCTTAGGCAATATTACAGATAATTAAATAACATAAGATAATTCAAATAAGGATTAAGTGAACAAACCAAAGATTTTAAAGGCTTTTGCAAACGTATTCACTAACACTAAGCGCGATATAAATGGACATAAACGCATAAACGGAAGGATTGGCACTTGGCATAGAAGTTCATTGAAATCGAACTAAAATAGATTCAACTAAACTCTCGCGTACGAAGTATTATGCAATACGGGTGGTTTCCATTAAAGTTATTGAACAATAACAGTATCGGACTATGGAGGAACACTCTCTATCTCTCTCTCTCTCTCTCTCTCTCTCTCTCTCTCTCTCTCTCTCTCTCTCTCTCTCTCTCTCTCTCTCTCTCTCTCTCTCTCTCTCTCTCTCTCTCTCTCTCTCTCTCTCTATATATATATATATATATATATATATATATATATATATATATATATATATATATATATATATATATCACTCTCTCTCTCTCTCTCTCTTTCTCTCTCTCCCTACTATATATATATATATATATATATATATATATTTTTACACTACTTTACCTACTATAATATATATATATATATATATATATATATATATATATATATATATATATATATATATTGGCTTTAGTCAATAGATCAAATTAAAATTACATTTTCTTGTCATATAGATAAAATTTATTTTTCTGTTTAATATATATGTATAAGAAATATTTGCATAATATTCCGATATTTGCCAAATAAAAGACTTTTCTACTCAATATCATATCTATCGATTTCAAATATTTTCCTTCCCGATTTCGCGATTTAAAAACTCTATTTCAGAAATAAACTTCGGACCTTTTGATCAGATAGAAACATATAATAAAGAAAAATTTCTCCCAAAAAATATCAATTCCAAATGCCTTCATGCCCCATTGAGGAGGTGGCTTTTTAATATCTTTCCATGCCATCTTATTTATTATATTAATTCCATTGTGTGTATTATTATTGTATTGTATTGTGTGTATTCATGCATTTCCTTGATTTTAAGCCTTTATATCATTATCATTGTGTATTTTTATTATTATTATCATTTATTATTATTATTGTGTGTGTGTGTGTGTGTATTATTATCATTATTATTTTTTTTTATTTTATTATTATTATTTTATTATAATAATAATATTATTATTATTATTATTATTATTATTATTATTATTATTATTATTATTATTATTATTTTTGTTGTTATCATTGCATAATTCCACTATTCATTATCCATATCGGTATATTAGCCAGCATTGCACTCCGGTTGTTGTTGCATGATGTAACTATTTTTTAAAAAGTGTATTAATATTGTTTGGTAGAGAGATTATCGTAAATGGCTACAGCTTGTAGCTATTTTCTATTTCAATGATTATTATAATAATTCTTACTAGTAGTTGTCTTTTTTAATCATTATTAATTTATTATTATTATTATTATTATTATTATTATTATTATTATTATTATTATTATTATTATTATTATTATTATTATTATTATTATTTATATATATATATATATATATATATATGTATATATATATATATATATATATATATATATATATATATATAATAATAACCAACCAATATATATATATCTACCCGATGATTTGTTTCTAAGGAACACTCAATATAAGATGAAAGGAGACCAAACACCAAGGGAGTGCTTGGCAGGTATATTAGAACGTTTCGCGCTATAGCTAAGGCATCATCAGCTATAAGTAAATAAGAAATCATAAAAGAACAATGTCGATAATATTTACGATTATATAAAATATATAAAATATATAGAAAAGTAAAAATATATAAAAATTACAAATATTACAAAAAATTAAATCTATTATTTACCTCGTTTTACTAACCTTACATACTGGATGAGCCATAAGAATGAATGAACAAGATAAAATCCGAGCACTATTTATACCTAAATTATACATAAATTGGTTGGTTGTTTGGGACTTACTAAACTTAAAATCAGTATTTATAAAAAAATAATAAAATAGAAATTATAAAAAAAGACATATACTGTGAAAGTATACAATTAAAAATAAATTAAGATTGATTGAAGATAAATCAGAGTTGAGTTCAGGCTCCAATTCATGAATGTAGAGGCTCTCCAAGATTTTCCTGTCGCGAGGTATCAGTGACGGAGGCAAGAATCGAGAAGTCGTTGGTAGTGATGGGATAATCTTTTTCGTGGCTATGGCTACGTATGGGTGAAAATTCAGGTGAGGATAGAGGAAGATTGGTACGGAAAGAAAAACCCTTGTGTTTGGCAATCCTGATGCAAAGTTGTAGGCCTGTTTGACCTACATAGCGGGCATTGCAGCCAGCACACTTATACAAGTAGACTATCGAGGAGTGCAACTCTTTAGGGATTAAATCTTTGGAACTGAAAAAGTTACTAATTTTGAAGTTATTAGTATGAATAAAAATAAAGGTAGCATATGGGAAGTGTCTCGTTAATATAGGTCTGAGGGTTCTAATAAGGGTGTCGGTGATTCTATCTGTTTAAGGAATCTTCAGGTAAAATTTCTGTTTATGGACATCAAAAGTGGGAGTAGGTGGTCTAAAATGGTTCTCAAGGAAGTTAAATTTGATTTTATCAACAAGATATGAAGGAAAGAGATTAAAATTAGCCAAGCTCCTTATATATTGAAGTTCTGAATGAAAGGAAATCCAGGAGGAACATTCCTTAAAGGCCCGGTTTATTCTGCCTGTAAATTTGGACAATTTAAACTTATCTGGAAGAAAACTGAAGAAGTGAGTGCCTAATTGGGTTGAGATCGGCTTGCGGTAAATCTGTGTAAAAAAAGAACCATTAGTGCGAGAGACGCCAACATCGAGAAACGGATGGAACCCATCCACTTTAGATTACATGGAAAATTTGATATTTTTATGTTGCTTATTAAAAAAATTTAAAAACAAGTTGGCATGTTCTTTGTAAGAAAAAAAATTAGAAGCAGTCACACTGGATTATTCATTCTTATGGTTCATCCAGTATGTAGGTTAGCCATTCGCTTTCCATTCCATTTATTCCTGTGTTCTTCCTTCTTCCATTCCTGCTCCATATTTATCTTGCTTTCTATATATATATATACTCTCTATATATATATATATATATATATATATATATATATATATATATGTATATATATAACTCTTCTCATATATATATGTATATGTCTATGTATATGTGTTTATCATATATATGTATATATGTATGTAATAATATGTAATAATAATAATGTGGTGGTGGTGGTGGTGGTGGTGGTGGTGGTGGTGGTGGTGGGTGGGTGATTGGGCCGTTACGTTGTGTGGGTGTTAAAAGTCCTAAGATCTCAATCAAGATGTGGTAATAATATCAATAATGGCAGGTCAAGCGTGTGTGTGTGTGGTGTGTGTGTCCTCTCTCCATACATATATATTCTCTTATATATATATATATTTATATATATATATATATATATATATATATATATATATATATATATATATATATATATATATATATATATATATATATATATATATATATATATATATATATATATATATATATATAATATATAAAAAACTTAGTTTCTAACTATGGAAATATATTAAAAAACATATTAAAAACAATTTACTAAAACATAAAACTGATAAAATTAGCAGGGACGAGCTTTCGCCAACCATTTGGCCTTTTTTCTAGTCAGAACAGTGAATGGAGGAAGTCTTAATTTTCTATGAAGTTTATTTCCTTATTCGTTTAGTTGGTTTTTTAAAAGACTATTATAGAATGGAGACATTTTCATGCAGTTATTTTGTATTGCATCTATTTTTTTGTAATCTCCAGAGCAGCATCTATTAAAGTTGGGGAGGTTATGGATACAAAAAGCCTCTGCTATTTTTCGTTTATTGGTATCTTGTATATTTCTGATTTTTTGCATGTTATTTGTATTAATATGATGGTTGAATGTTAATCTATGTTGTGTGAGTGCGGAGTTTTGTTCGTGTTTGTCTAAGTCGTGTTTATGCTGATTTTTTCTACGTTTGAAGTCTATTGTTTCTCCGAAATATTGCTTATTGCAAAGGGTGCATGGAATTTTATATAAACAGGGGGGGTTGTTGAATTTTGATTTGGGGGGTTTTAATATTTTTTTGATGAGGATATTACCAGAGGGGATCAACTGTATATGTTTTGGTATGAGATTTTTTATGTTCGTTAGGTTTATATGTGGTATAGGTATGTATGTTTTTTTTTGAATTAGGTTGGGTTATGTGTGCTTGATGATATTTTTTCTTTGCTTTTTTATATGCTGTATTTATAATATTGGAGGGGTATTTGAGTTTTTGAAAAGTGGTTTTCAAAAATTGTGTTTCTTTATTTAAATGTACCGGAGAACAGATTTTGAAGGCTCGTAGGTATAGGGATGAGAGAGTGGCTAGTTTTGTGTTTTGTGTGTGTGCGGAGTACCAATGTATGTATGTAGGGTTGGCTGTGGGTTTTCTATAGACTGTGAATGAGGGTTTTGTAGTGTGATCGGTTGTTATCAGTGTGTCTAGAAAAGGGAGGGTGTTATTGTTTGATGTTTCCATAGTGTATTGTATATCTGTGTGTATAGTGTTAATGAAATTTAAAATGTTGTGTGGGTTGGTTGCATGTGGGACTGCTGCAAATACATCATCTACGTATCTGAGCCACACGCAACCAGAAAGAAGTTGATGTGGAAGGATGTAATAGTGTTCAATGAGTTCCATGTAAATGTTGCTGAGCATGGGAGACAGTGGAGAACCCATGCTCAGGCCTTGTGTTTGTTTAAAGAAATGTTGGTCAAATTGAAAATAGTTATGTTGTAAAGTAAGGAGTATAAGTTGTTTTAAAATAGAAAAGGGATGAGAAAAAGTGATGTTGTTTTCGTTTACGTATTTAGTTAAAAGTTCAAGTAGATGTGGAACAGGGACTGATGTGAAAAGAGATATTACATCATAGCTTACGAAAGTGTGTGTTTTTGTATTAGTGGAGGAAATTTTATGGATGAAATCTTCTGTATTTTTTAAGTGTGAGGTAGAGATAGTGCCGAGTAAAGGTTTAAGTTGTTTGGAGAGCCATTGTGAGAGTTTGTAAGTGTTGCTGTTTGTGTTGGCTATTATAGGTCTTATAGGTATGTTTTGTTTGTGTGTTTTTGGTACTCCGTAGAATTGTGGTATGTTGGTCATGTACGCTTTTAATTGATTATTGAGTTGAGGTGAGTTTTTAAGTATGCTGTTAAGGTTAGAGTTAAATGTAGCTTGTGACGTGGTGTGTGGGTTCTTTGTAAGTTTTTGGTATGTGTGTGTGTTTAATAGGGATAAGCATTTTGCATTATAATCATGTGTGTTAAGAATTACTATGTTATTACCTTTATCTGCTCTGGAGATTACGATGTTTTTGTTGTTTTTCAAACTTTCCAGAGCGGTGTAGAATTTCAACGGCATCTTTGGAGATGTGTCAGTTGCTATTGCAGAGAGAAGGAATCCTGTTAGTATATCTGTGTTGCATCCTGGGTTATCAAAATAAAATCGTTTAAAACGCACCAACTCAACTTTACACTTAAAAAATACAGAAGATTTCATCCATAAAATTTCCTCCACTAATACAAAAACACACACTTTCGTAAGCTATGATGTAATATCTCTTTTCACATCAGTCCCTGTTCCACATCTACTTGAACTTTTAACTAAATACGTAAACGAAAACAACATCACTTTTTCTCATCCCTTTTCTATTTTAAAACAACTTATACTCCTTACTTTACAACATAACTATTTTCAATTTGACCAACATTTCTTTAAACAAACACAAGGCCTGAGCATGGGTTCTCCACTGTCTCCCATGCTCAGCAACATTTACATGGAACTCATTGAACACTATTACATCCTTCCACATCAACTTCTTTCTGGTTGCGTGTGGCTCAGATACGTAGATGATGTATTTGCAGCAGTCCCACATGCAACCAACCCACACAACATTTTAAATTTCATTAACACTATACACACAGATATACAATACACTATGGAAACATCAAACAATAACACCCTCCCTTTTCTAGACACACTGATAACAACCGATCACACTACAAAACCCTCATTCACAGTCTATAGAAAACCCACAGCCAACCCTACATACATACATTGGTACTCCGCACACACACAAAACACAAAACTAGCCACTCTCTCATCCCTATACCTACGAGCCGGTACGTTTAAATAAAGAAACACAATTTTTGAAAACCACTTTTCAAAAACTCAAATACCCCTCCAATATTATAAATACAGCATATAAAAAAGCAAAGAAAAAATATCATCAAGCACACATAACCCAACCTAATTCAAAAAAAACATACATACCTATACCACATATAAACCTAACGAACATAAAAAATCTCATACCAAAACATATACAGTTGATCCCCTCTAGTAATATCCTCATCAAAAAAATATTAAAACCCCCCAAATCAAAATTCAACAACCCCCCCTGTTTATATAAAATTCCATGCACCCTTTGCAATAAGCAATATTTCGGAGAAACAATAGACTTCAAACGTAGAAAAAATCAGCATAAACACGACTTAGACAAACACGAACAAAACTCCGCACTCACACAACATAGATTAACATTCAACCATCATATTAATACAAATAACATGCAAAAAATCAGAAATATACAAGATACCAATAAACGAAAAATAGCAGAGGCTTTTTGTATCCATAACCTCCCCAACTTTAATAGATGCTGCTCTGGAGATTACAAAAAAATAGATGCAATACAAAATAACTGCATGAAAATGTCTCCATTCTATAATAGTCTTTTAAAAAACCAACTAAACGAATAAGGAAATAAACTTCATAGAAAATTAAGACTTCCTCCATTCACTGTTCTGACTAGAAAAAGGCCAAATGGTTGGCGAAAGCTCGTCCCTGTTAATTTTATC
>JABUQX010139919.1:15000-20000 GCA_015478945.1 Trachelipus rathkii
TTTTGATGTCCACCACTTAGAGGGTTATTTCTAACGTTCTGAGCCGGTGACCTAATCAATCACACTATCGTCTTAATTTGTAATAACGGTGCTGTTGTCAACCATTAGAGAGTTAATTATAACGTTCTAAGCCGGTGACATCATCGATCCACACTACAATAATATTTTTGTAATAACAGTTTTGGGGTTCACCGTTTAGAGGTTTATTATAACGTTCTAAGCCGGTGACCTCATCTTCCCTCAGACTAGCCTTGAGTGGACTGTAAAGTCTTTGCTAGTCGGTGTTCTGTAGTTCTGTAGTTCTGTAGTTCTTCTTCTTCTTCTTCTTCTTCTTCTTCTTCTTCTATTTTCTTAATCATTTGTTTATTTATTATTAAAATCTTTATTATTATTTATTTATTTTTTATTTATTTATTTATTTATTTAACTTATTTTATTTTCTTCTTCTTTATTTTATTTATTATTTAGCTATTTCTTCTTATTCTTTATTTCTTTCAGCCATTTCTTTTTCTTCTTCAATATTTATTTCTTTATTTCTTCATTTATTTATTGCTTCTTCTTTAGAAATCTATTTATTTATGTTTTTATTTACTCTTTTTCTTTTTCTTCTTTTTTGTATACATTTTATTTGGGTATTTCTTTATTTTATTTATTATTTAACTATTTTGTTTCTTGTTTTTCTTCTTGATCTTCTTCTTATTACTTCTTCTTCTTTTATTGATGATTTTATTCTGCTATTTTCTTCTTTGTTGTTCTTCTTGTTTCTATTTATTTTCATACGTTTCTTTATTTTTGTTTCAATCCTTCTTTTTCTTTATGTCTTGTTTAATTTATTTAATTGTCTTAATCTTGTTTTCTTCTTCTTCGTTTCTTCTTCTTGTTTTCTTCCATTCTTTATTGTTGATGTTAAAGAAAAAACGTTTAACAAAGAATTTATTTTATTTATTGGATTCTGCAGATATTTATGGGGCTTGCTGTTCTTCTTCTTCTTCTTCTTCTTCTTCTTCTTCTTCTTCTTTTTTCTTTTTTCTTCTTCTTCTTCTTCTTCTTCTTCTTCTTCTTCTTCTTCTTCTTCTTTTCTTCTTTTCTTCTTTTCTTCTTCTTCTTCTTCTTCTTCTTCTTCTTCTTCTTCTTCTTCTTCTTCTTCTTCTTCTTCTTCTTCTTCTTCTTCTTCTTCTTCTTCTTCTTCTTCTTCTTCTTTTCTTTTCTTTTCTTTTCTTTTTCTTCTTTTCTTTTCTTTTCTTTTCTTTTCTTTTCTTTTCTTTTCTTTTCTTTTCTTTTCTTTTCTTTTCTTCTTCTTTTCTTCTTCTTCTTCTTCTTCTTCTTCTTCTTCTTCTTCTTCTTTTCTTCTTCTTCTTCTTCTTCTTCTTTTTCTTCTTCTTCTTCTTCTTCTTCTTCTTCTTCTTCTTCTTCTTCTTCTTCTTCTTCTTCTTCTTCTTCTTCTTCTTCTTCTTCTTCTTCTTCTTCTTCTTCTTCTTCTTCTTCTTCTTCTTCTTCTTCTTCTTCTTCTTCTTCTTCTTCTTCTTCTTCTTATTATTATTATTATTATTATTATTATTATTATTATTATTATTATTATTATTATTATTATTATTATTATTATTATTATTATTATTATTATTATTATTATATTTAATATAATTACTATTATTATTAATATTATTATTATTTTGAATACTAGTATTTTCATTATTTATCAGCGTTATTTGTAATATTATTTTCAACATATTTTTAATTTGTAAAATTATTACTATTTTTTTTTTTAAAATTATTATTTTTTATATTTTAGTTTCATAAGTTTGTGTATTGAAATACTAAAATAAGGAAAATATCTTTATATAACCTTGTTCGCCCAACACAAAACGGTGAAGGTTGCAACCGGCTACTAAACGCCCATGTAACGACGTCTCCATTTACAAGCCCAAAATTCACAAACCCACAGCAAAAATAAAGGAACCTCCTCAAGCTTGTGCACTAACCTGGAACTCTCACTGAACTCAAGCAACAGCAGATCTCACTGAAGTGAAGATTGTGCACTAAAGACAAACAACCACAGATCTCACTGAACTCGAGGAATTGCAACTCTCACTAAATTCAAGCAACTGCAACTCTCACTGAACTCAAGCAACCTCAAGCTCTCACTGAACTAAAGCAATCGCAACTCTCAATGATCTCAAGCTGTCGCAACTCCTACTGAACTCAAGCAACTGCAGCTCTCACAAAACCCAAGCAACTGCAACTCTCACTAAACTCAAACAACTGTAACTCTCGCTGACCTCGAGCAACTGCAACTCTCACTGAACTCAAGCAACTGCAACTCTCACTAAAATCTCCGTTTCTCCTAAACGACTTATTCTTCGGAGTACAGCTCTCCCCTTTTTCCTCTCTATCTAAACCTCCTACTCCACCTCACCTCTTTCCTCTGACTATCCACCCCCTCTACCACCAGAAACGAATCCATCTTCCAGCTCTCATTAAACAAATTTCTTCAGCGCGGGGGAACATTCCATATCAATATTAAAAACACAACATAAATAGACATCATTTTAGCAACTATAAGACGTTTTTTATGGTAGAATATTGACATCTCGCATGCAAACTCATTCATTAATTAATTCATTAATTGACTATCTACTAACTACATTTTACTACGGAACATCAATTCAATCCCCCTAGTATATAACTACATCCAATAAATGTTCACTTGGACAAAAGATTAGATACATTGAAAAAACTTTCCAAAGGCAACATTCTTTTCACCCGGAACACTCAACCATTTCTGGAGTATCCTTGATTATCACTGTCTCCATTCTCGGTATTTTCATTTATATACAAAAGAATAAATTTCCCACTGCAACCCAAACAGTAAGCATGGATCTACCTACCATGCCATCTCGCTCTTTTCAAAAACCTCATCAACCCAAACCATATAATCCGTCTCTTTATCCAGCACGGGAACTCCCTAGAATTCTCGGAAGTTACATTCACAAACCCCAATTTTTAATTTCTCATGACGCCCTCCCCAGATTTCTATTGGCTTTAGTCGGTAGATCAAATTAAAATTTTCTTGTTTTACAGGTAAAATTTATTTATCTGTTACTATATATGTATAACATTATCTTAACCTTATATTTGCCAAATAAAGGACCTTTGTACTCAATATCAGATCTATATGTTTCAAATATTTTTTCTTTGCGATTTCGCGATTAAAAAGCTCCATTATCAAAATAAACTTCGGACGTTTTGATCAGAGAGAAACATGAAAAATAAAAAATTTTCAAGAAAACTATCAATTTCAAAAAATACTTCATGCATTGAGGAGGTGAGTTGTTTCTTACTTTTAACATATTAACTATTATTTTCAATAACTTAATTTTCTTTAGAATATAGGATAAGGATCTTCGCTTTATATTACTATAATTTTTATTATTATTATTATTATTATTATTATTATTATTATTATTATTATTATTATTATTATTATTATTATTATTATTATTATTATTATTATTATAATTATAATTATAATTATTATTATAATTATTATAATTATTATAATTATTATAATTATTATAATTATTATAATTATTATTATTATTATTATTATTATTATTATTATTATTATTAATGACGTATTTATATTATTATTATTATTATTATTATTATTATTATTATTATTATTATT
Organism: Trachelipus rathkii; assembly: GCA_015478945.1. NCBI lineage: Eukaryota > Metazoa > Arthropoda > Malacostraca > Isopoda > Trachelipodidae > Trachelipus > Trachelipus rathkii. The sequence goes on from JABUQX010139919.1 coordinate 18,686, forward strand.
ATTTTTATTATTATTATTATTATTATTATTATTATTATTATTATTATTAAATCAGAAATTCTGAACCATCCAATAGTAAACAAAATTTTCAGATGGGTGGAAAAAAAAGAGAAATTTTTTGTGAGGGAGAGCAAAATCGAGCTCCCATTAAAAGCTTTAGTGAATTTGCGAAACCCTCATATTAAAAACCACATGAAGTGTTTTCTCCTTAAAATTTGAGAATGACTCTTGATTGGATGAGAGATTGGGAAAGTGAACCATTTCAACTCGTAAGAATAAAGAATCTAGAAGATCTAAGGATGCTGAGCCAGTAAATATTTTTCTGGCTCCGGCTCCATCATTTTAAAATACCCAACTCCGACTTAAGAATTTTAAATTTCTTGGCTTTGACTTTCGGCTCCATCATTTTAAAATTTAAGGCTCCGACTCCTGCTCGAAACCCTTTATTTTAGGGTGATTTTTTTTTTTTTTTTTTTTTTTTTTTTTTTTGTCGTTCTCTGCGACTCAACCAAAAAAAATTTTGACTCCGGTTCCACTCCACCTGTCTCTAGTTCCAACTCCGTATCAATATTAAGAACAATTAAAAAAAAGGTTTCTCATTGCTGAATAACTAACTGTCTTTCCGTTTGTCATCTTTAGATAATCAAGTGAGGTTAAAAGTTTTGAAAGCGAGGAAGGTTGAGAACCTGAGCAGAAAGAATACTCAGCTCTTCGTACAAGCTCTGACTAACCTTGAAATTTGAATCATTGAGAAAGAATCTTAATATGTAAAGATCGCAATAATATTTACTTTTTTATTCCCTTGCCGTTTCAATAGTTAGACAAATCTTCAAATTTTACACACGTGCGCGCGCGTAAACACACATATATATATATATATATATATATATATATATATATATATATATATATATATATATATATATATATATATATATATATATATATATATATATATATATATATATATATATATATATATATATATTAGTGATGCAGGTAACATCCGCATCCGCATCCGCATCGGCGGAGCATCCGCACTTTATTAAAGATCCGCATCCGCATCCGCATCCGCGCTTTGCCCTGCGGATGTTGCGCGGATATTTATTGTCGAGAGTTGATAAAGAATTTTATAATAAAAATACTCAAGATGAATCTGAAAATGAAAATGAAAATGAATTGAAGGCAATTCAAAAACGGCTTCATATTCCATATCTTAATGTTATCAAAGACATTCCAACTCGCTGGAATAGTATACTTCATATGATGGAAAGAATGGTATTGCTCAAAGAACCTCTTGCTTTGTACGCCAGTT
>JABUQX010139919.1:25000-27500 GCA_015478945.1 Trachelipus rathkii
GTGTTGTAGGGTTGGGGATGGCTGACCATATGCTACGCAGCCATTGTCCAACTTCTATCGGATTAGAGCTGTGTGGGGAAGCAAAAGGGACTTACGATCAGCACCCAAAGATTTTGAGGCAAGATGACGTATTATGTCAAGAAAGAGGTGACAAGTCGTTTTCAGGTGTTTAATGTGTGGTGCATATATAAAGCGGTCATCTAGAATTAGTCCTAGAAATTTGATTTGTAAAGTTACAGGTAATGAATGAATCATATAAGGTTAGGTTCGCGGGAGGAAGGTGACAGGTTCTTCAACTCTCCTTTTTCCTAAATAGTACTGCTGAGGTTTTGGTGGTGAAGGAATGGAAGCCATGAGAGATACCCCATCGTGAAATATTCTCAATAGCTAGTTGAAGTTGCCGTTCAAGAAATGGCAGCCTGGCACCGGCAATGTATAGCGCTAGGTCATCAACATAGAGAGAAAAATTGACTGTGGCTGGGATAGAAGTAACGATGTCATTGAATCCGAGAGCAAATAATAATAAACTAAGAACACCACTTTGCGGAACACTTTCATCCAGAGTAAAGTGGCTTGATAGAACAGAAGAAAACTGAACCTCGATAGATCTGTTTGACAAAGGGCATTTAATAAAGAAGGGGGGGTTGTACTCTGTAACTGAGCGAGTGGATTTTAAGGAGAACCCCAGTTCTCCAAGCTGTGTCATGAGCTTTTGAAGGTAGAAAAAAACAACAAGAACCATATCACCTGTTGAGAAGACTTCCCGGATATCATGATCCAGTTTTAACAAGAGATCCGAAGTCTAACTGGAAGCTTGAAAAAGCCTGGTGACTTTTCAGAACAGGGAGAAGGCGGTTTGAAATCATTTTCACCATTAATTCGCAAGTATGACAGGTCAGCGAAACTGGTCTTTGGTTTTCCGACAATTTCGGATCCTTCCCAGGTTTGGGAATAGGGATCACAAAAGCTGTATTCCAAACAGATGGAAAAGAGGACTCAATCCAGATTCTGTTATACAAATCAAGCAAGAATGCTAATGCAGAAGGGTGAATATTACGGAGCATAATGTACAAAATCATGTCTAGGCCAAGGGCACCGTCTTTGCTATTCGCCAGTGGAGTTTGATACTCTGCAATTGTAAAGAGACGATTGTAGGTATGATCTTCCCCTTTTGTGGTTGAAAAGTCTGGCGGTGATGTGTTAATATTCATTTTTTGAAAAACTTCAGGATAGCGGGAAGAGCTCGAATGGCTAGCAAAGCAATAATATAATTCATCTGCAACAACTGCTGGAGCAAAATTCTTATTGGTTATATTATTCCCAAACGGGTTACTGTGGGTGAAGAGTTGTTTGAGCTTCGAGTGCGAGATATTTTCTGTGCATCTTTCCACACCGAAGAAAGGGGAGTTGTGGAATTGAGAGTCGAAGTATAGGTTCGAAAGTATTGTTTGCGTATTTGACGATTAATCCGACGAGATCTCGCTCCAGCTGCTTTAAAAATAATCATGAATGGGGTGATGCGGTTCCTTTTGTATTGCCTTTAGAGTTTTTTCGTCTCCTGGTTAGCTTGCGCAGACTCTTGGGACCACCAAAAAGATGTCGAAAGACTACCTGTGGAAGATCATGGGATGCAAGCTTCTGCTGCTGTGATGATAACTTGCTGAAAAAAAGTTAAAGGCATGACCAATGGTTGGAGACCCCTTATTGAAGGGAGAAAGTACAATATCTGTGGCCTGATGAAAAGGAGCCCACTCCGCTCGGCCGTAACGTCAGCTGGGATTGGATTTTAACATTGGGCTCGGTGTAAGTTCATTTAAGACTGTTGGGTAATGGTCACTGACGTATAAATAATCAAAGTGGGACCAGGTAAAGCGATCCATAAAAGAATTGGAGGAAGAGGAACAATACAGGAAGAAGAGTGTGTATCTAAATGTTCATATGTAGGAAATAATGTGTTAAGGCAACCCAGGGTAAAGGGTGTTAGGAGATCAATAAGAATCTTAGACATGGACGAGGTGACAGAATCGCCTAATAAGGTGTAGCGAAGGTTAAAGTCTCCTAGTCTAACAACCGAAGTGGAGAGCTGCTTAAAAAGATTAGCTAAGTTGGCCTTAATAAACTCACTACTTGGAGTCAAGTATATCGAGCAGACAGTAAGGCCGGTGGACAGATGAATTTGTGCTGTCACTGCATGAAGTCCGGTTGGAAGAGGGACTGAAGAATAGGGGATATATTTATGGATGAGTATTTCTTCACATTCCCTACCATTGTCACCTCTTTCTATAGAGGTTAGAGGCGATTTATATCCCTTTGGGCTGAGTAGGTTGAAATCAACCAACTCCATATTATTAGGTGGATTTGGTTGGTCGTTGGAAGAGCAACCAAAATGCTCATGTTTAGAAATGGATGCGATATCAGCATCTGCCAAGCAAGCAGATTCAGAAATGGAGGGAGAATATGGGAATGTTTCCATAGATGCAGTTTAAGAAGGTGACACCTG
>JABUQX010139920.1:0-12500 GCA_015478945.1 Trachelipus rathkii
CTGAATCATAATTTTATGAATGTATGTATACCTTAAAGATGACATATGTAAACATGATAATAATAACAATAATAATAATAATAATAATAATAATAATAATAATAATAATAATAATAATAATAATAATAATAATAATCAGAGATTTAATTTTTATTTAGTTAATCTATTTTTTCTATATTAATTTAAGAAAAATGTAATAATAGTAAGAACAAAAATTTTTAAATTAGGAACAATGGTGCAAATCTACAAACTATTCATCAATTACTCAGGTTGCTATTATTATTATTTATTATTATGTATGTATTATTATTATTATTATTATTATTATTATTATTTTATTCCATTTATTGTTATTGTTATTTATTGTTGTTGTTTGTTATTGTTATTTGTTATTATTATTGTTATTATTATTATTGTTATTATTATTATAACTAACTTACTGTTATTATTTTAGGTATCATAATTTTTCATAATTTGCATACTTCGCTTTAGTACTTATTTTAAAATTTATAACATTGTTATATTATTATTATTAATTTTATTATTATTATTAATTTTATGATTATTATTAATTCCATTATTATTTATTATTATTATTATTATTATTATTATTATTATTATTATTATTATTATTATTATTATTATTATTATTATTATTATTATTATTAGTATCATAATTTTTTATTATTATTGTTTATTTATTTGTTTTATTTGTTTGTTCATTTGTTTGTTTGTTCTATTTGTTTGTTTATTTGTTGTTTGTTTGTTGTTTGACTTCAGTTTGTTTGTTTCTTAGTTGGTTGTTTTTTTTGATTTGTTTGTTATTATTATTGATTATTGTTTACTATTATTGTTATTATTGTGTGTGTGTATTATTATTATTATTGTTATTATTATTATTGTGTTATTGTTATTATTATTATTGTTACTATTATTATTATTATTATTTATTATTATTATTATTATTATTATTATTATTATTATTATTATTATTATTATTATTATTAATATTATTATTATTATTATTATTATTATTGTTGTGTATTATTATTATTATTCTTATTATTATTATTATTATTATTATTATTATTAGTTATTATTATTATTATTATTATTATTACATTCAAACATGGTTTTTTTAAGACTCATTCGATTACAATAGCTTGTTTTTTTTAAGATTTATTCTTTTTTTCATTGAATTTGAGATTTTTGTTCAATAATTCTTTATGCTTCTCTCAGTCTGCTTCTTTCTTCTTCTAATCATTCATTATCTCTCTCTCTCTCTCTCTCTCTCTCTCTCTCTCTCTCCTCTTTCTCATATGTATGTGTGTGTGTGTGTGTGTGTGTGTGTGTGTGTTATGTATGTATATGTAATAATAATAATGTGTGGCTGTGTGTGTGTGTGTGTGTGTGTGTGTGTGTGTGTGAGAGTGTCTGTGTCGTGTGAGAGTGGTGGAGTGGTGGTGGTGGTGGTGGTGGTGGTGAAGCGTGTGTAAGAATAAATGTGGTGGTGGTGGTGGTGGTGGTGGTGGTGGTGGTGGTGGTGGTGGTGGTGGTGGTGGTGGTGGGTGGTGGGGTGGTGGTGGGGGGGGGGGTGGTGGAGAGAGAGAGAGAGAGAGAGAGAGAGAGAAATCATTCTCTGCCTATCGTCATAAAAGGCGAGCCTTGTTTTATCATATTTTTTCTAAAACCCGAGTCAATTGATTCCGTCATCTTTATCGGTAATCCAGTGAGGCAAAACATTTCCGGCCTCAGAGCACTCTTCGATCTTATCTTATGGACAAAATTCCTTTTTTAAATATGATAAAAACTTTATGTAATTTTGCTTTCATAATTTTTATTATTATTAGTGATAATTTCAGTTTCAGAGGAATGTTTGAGGATTGAAATAGAACTAGCAAAATGTTAAGTATTATTAACTGTAATGTTGTTGATAAGAGCAAGAAAGTAATGGAAACTCCATAGTAGTTATTTGAATAGTGTGCACAAGTTTGGTGTCCTTATCCAAGAATAGGTGTTGATGTGGGAGACCTCTTAGGCATAAGAGGTCTTTCAAGCGTGCTTTCCTTCATCGCAGACAGCCAAACCAGTGAGAAGGGGCTCTCGACACCACAGCAGACGCTACAACATAAATTTCACCCGTGGATTTGAAAAGAAGGGTTACGAAATCACATGAATATAACTGGGCATTGTTTTTATGTAAGGAGATTTCTTTGAGGGAATTTGATTCGGGTTTATTAAAATTTGGTTTCACTCACACAGTTCTCCTTAAAAAAAGGGTAGAGTCTATGGCTTTTCGTCTTATCATCTCTCTCTCTCTCTCTCTCTCTCTCTCTCTCTCTCTCTCTCTCTCTCTCTCTCTCTCTCTCTCCAGTCTCTTTCTACCTGTCGAATTGTTTATTCTATCGTTATTACAATGGACACTGCTCTTTTGAATTCTTCAGTGGCATACCTCCTCGATTGAGAAGGGCTCGTGCGACACGCCTTTCTACATAGTCTCATCCTTTCTTTACCAATTCTCTAACCTTAGATTTAACCGATATGCCCAGTCTTCCTTTGTCGGAATTTATATTGGCTGTGACTTGGGAACTTCCCTCAACTCGAGTGGAATTTGATAAACCCCTGCTTTACACCAGAAGATATATATATATATATATATATATATATATATATATATATATATATATATATATATATGCTTCTTTCTAAACTAATAATAATAATATTAGTATGTAATAATAATAATAATATATATATATAAATCAACATAAATATATATATATGTAAATGTATATAATAATATGTATGTATATGTAATAATAATATGTATATATGTATGCTTTTTTTAATCGTAATGCGAACACCTATGTATATATATCTTTATGTAACTCAACTCTCTTTCTCTATATATATATATATATATATATATATATATATATATATATATATACTCTTTCTCCTCTCTCTCTCTCCTCCTCCTCTCTCTTTTCTCCTCTTTTCTCTCTTTCTCTCTTTCTTTCTATATATATATATATATATATATATATATATATACTCTCTGCTATATATATATATATATATGTGTGTGTGTGTTTGTTTAAGTGTGTTCGAGCATGTGTCTGTGTTTTATTTTTTTGAACGAAATCCTGCTCTTCATAACTTCAAATTAACTCTGCACACACACGAATTAACGACGAACCTATTAATTAACGAAGATCCACGAAATAGGAAACGAATTCGTCCGTACTTCCAATGCGGAACGGAACAGGAGGTAGGTATCGCGTCGTCTCAAAAATTAATGCATATTGATTGCATGCATATTACTATTTCATGGATCACACACACACACGCCTACACACACGTTCACGCACACATACTCGCGTATAAACCTATGCATACACAACGTACACACACACACATACACCCGTATCTTTAATTATCTTATCAAATATTTTTCTTATTAGTTACACTTGGCCTGTGTGTTTGCTAATTACCTCTTCTCAAAAGACGAAGCTCAATTTCTCTGTCATCTTGTCTAGTTCAGAATTTCGGTTATTTTTTTTTTCTTTCAAACGCGAGCGCACACACTCACCTTACAGCCTGGTGCTGCTTGTTGATTATGTGTTAATATGTATATATATGTAATATGTAATATGTATATGTATAATATATATGTAATATGTCTCAATAATAATAATAATAATAATAATATGTATATATATGTATATATGTATGTAATCCTAGCGCCTCTTGCTGGATTTCAATGGAAACTTACTGAAATGTCAGAAATATATTGTGGTTAATTAAAATGGTGATGAAAACCACGGGAAACACTCTCCCCCCTAAAATATAACAATAATAATAATAATAATAATAATAATAATAATAATAGTAATAATAATGAATAAGAATAATATATAATAATAATAATATGTATAATATGTATGTAAAATTACAATCACGCAAAAATCCGTTAAAAGGCGACTTTCAAAATATTTTTGCCAGAAATGTTTTTAATTAGAAAAAATATTAATTAAATCCATCAGACCCATGATACAAATGCGTGGCACATGAACAATATTCTACGAGGGGCTCCGCCCCCCGTACCCCTCGGTCCGTGAGTGGTTTACATGTGGTAAATATGAAATCTGAAACCACAACTTTTTTCAGACTCATTTCCTGAAATATATATATATATATATATACAATCCACACACAAATATAGACACACTACAAGCTATATAAATATATGTATACACACTCACACACATGCATATATATATATATATATATAAACTGATTCCATAATTATAGATATTATATATATATATATATATATATATATATATATATTATATATATATATATATATATATATATATATATATATATATATATATATATATATATAAATAAAGCCATTTCCGTAATCTGCGGCAAGCCATAATAAATAATAAAAAGTCCACTATTCGTAGAGGGCACCAACTTCGAAATAAGAAGTACCAAGTAGGGTATGGAGAGGCATACGATTTCAATGCTCTGGTAGGTGCGGTGCGATGCGGAAAAAATGACTGGAGGTATTTATACTGCGGTGCAGTAGAGTTCACTACTGGTGTAAAACATCCTCTTGCGAAGAATTCACAGAAAAAAAGATGTATATCAAAAACCACAATTCTATCAATCAAAGACCCAATGATGAATTGTTATTTCGCAAATTAATTTAGCTTGATCTGATATTATTCCTTAAAAGCCTTATATAACTTGGTAATGATAATAATTTTTAAATTAATTTTTAAATCTTTAACGAAAGATCTGAATCTAATATTAATAAATAACTGAAATAACAAGTAACTACTTCATATCGCGTAGAAAATATTGATACGCGGCCGTATGATTTAATTTTCATCAAACTACTTCATATAATATACTTTATATCGCATATGATATACTTTACATCGAAACGCAATGCTATGAATTTGTTTGTGTCAGAGTTTGTATTGTTAAAATTTCAAATTAATATATTTAAAATAGTTACCCATAAGACATTTTATTTTATTTTCCTTTTCATATTATACAATAACTTTTTACTTAATAATGAGAAAAATTGTTACTAAAATATTTTATATTATATATACTGTGATGCCGCGTTGGCGAAGTCGCGTTAGGAGTAGGGATGCCGATATATAAAAAAATATCAATATATAGATCTTTTAAACAAAATATCAATATATAGGGTTTAAAAAGTATCGTATATATATATATATATATATATATATATATATATATATTTATATATATATATTTATATATATATATATATATATATATATATACTATTATATATATATATATATATATATATATATATAAATAATAAATTTTACATTTTAAGTTAAATATAACATGTAATGGGTTTTACTTTTTGGCGTTATACAGTATGTTGGCAAGAAATAAAATATTATATATTGATGATGTAAAAAATTATATCATTGATGTTTCAATCACAACGACGTAAAATTTTCCCTCCAAAGAGGAACCGGGGTTGATGGAAAATTTTATGTCAGCTTGACATAATTTTTTTTTTCTGTGTGAAGTGCGGAAAATTCTGGTGCTTGATCAACCTTAGTAACAATTATTAAAAGAAAAAGGTTACAAGGAACGAATAAAATATTAATTAATAACTCAAGGATAAAAGATCAAACTTTCAATGTTGGTAATCGTTCATTCTTCGGAAACGATTGAATTTTGAGAATTTGGGAAGACATTTATTGTTGGGGCGTTTTGAACAATAACGATATCAATCATCGTTCTTACCTGGATTAAGAGAAGGTTTATTTTTAATTATATATATATATATATATATATATATATATATACATATATATATATATATATATATATACATATATATATATATATATATATATATATATGCTATACTCTGCTCACATCCCTGCCTCACTATATATATATATATATATATATATATATATTTTATATATATATATATATTATATTATGCATGAATCTTATGCTGTGAAGATAGATAGATCAAATGCTCTCGATAAAGTCTAGCACAAAGCTTCTATTTCTATTTCCATTTCTATTTCTATTTCTATTTCCATTTCTATTTCTATTTCTATTTCTATTTCGGCATCTATCTTTCACTTTGATTTCCTTTCCGATCGGTTTATAGCAGATACTTTTGATTTATTAATAGTTCCTCAGGGATCCGTTCTCTCTCTCTCTCTCTCTCTCTCTCTCTCTCTCTCTCTCTCTCTCTCTCTCTCTCTCTCTCTCTCTCTTTTTTTTTTTTTTTATTACTCTGTCATATCATTACCTATTCACTCTTACACTTAATCAGGTTGTGGAGTCGGAGTCGGAGTCGGGGAGTCGGTAGTTTTGAAGAGTGGAGTCGGAGTCAGTCGGAGTCGGCAATTTTGAAAAGGTGGAGTCGGAGTCAGGTAGATCCGAGTCGGAGTCGGAGTCAAAGTCGGTAATTTTCAAAAGGGTGGAGTCGGAGTCGGGGAGTCGGTAGTTTTGAAGAGAGTGGAGTCGAGTCAAGTCGGAGTCGGCAATTTGAAAAGGGTGGAGTCGGGTCGAGTCCGAGTCTGAAGCGAGTGGAGTCCGAGTCAAAGTCGGTAATTTTCAAGGGTGGGTCGGGTCGGGTCGGGTCGGGTCATTTTTAAGGAGGTCGGAGTCGGAGTCGGAGTTGAAGTCGGTAATTTTTGAAGAGGGTGGAGTCGGAGTCGGAGTCGGAGTCAGGAAAATTTTTGAGCCGACTCCACAACCCTGCACTTAATGATTCCACCCTTTATTACTCTAACTTTGAATGAACCTTTTTTTTGAATAACTAACCTCTCTCTCTCTCTCTCTCTCTCTCTCTCTCTCTCTCTCTCTCTCTCTCTCTCTCTCTCTCTCTCTCTCTCTTTCTCTCTCTCTGATCTTTCTCAAATTTATAATTGGGTAGAAGAAAACATGGTTGTTTTCAATGCCCCAAAAACACAGTTCCATCATCTATGTATTCGACAAAATCTTCCAAATAACTATAATATTTTTTGCTTTTCTCGTGATCTTTCTCGGAAGTCATTAAATTATTTATCTTACTAAACAAGCTTCTAAAAGGTTAGGTATTCTGAGATGTATGAGGTATGCATCACATACCTGGGGTGGATCAATTCATATTTCTCTTTTAGAAAGAAATAGATTCGAATGTTTTTGCCATAAAACTCTCTGACTCGCATTAATTCTCTCCGATCTATTTACTGCTATCACTCTCCTTATACTTATAACAATAACTAGGATTTGCCGGGCTTGTCCGGGTGCGGTGCGTGATGCACTCCCTCTGGCGCGGTGCGGATAATTACGGTGCCAGGCCAACCCTTACAACATACATATATATACCTTCCATTCTAAGGAGAGCTCGTATGACTTGTCTACCTTCACAGTTTCATTCTTTCTCATCCCAACTTTCTGACCCACCCCCAGACTCTCTGACCCACCCCCAGACTCTCTGACCCACCCCCAGACTCTCTGACCCACCCCCAGACTCTCTGACCCACCCCCAGACTCTCTGACCCACCCCCAGACTTGCAAGCACGCCACAGTTAAAGTCTGAAACATACTTCCAGCTTCTATTTTTTTCTACTTCTTAAGGCTTAAACACTTTCAAACTCAGTGAGTGTATCGAATCATGTCGGCAATTGACTGGTAGGATTTGGAAATGAGCTCCCCAACTCTGGAGGACAACATGCTGGATTCGAACCTTTCTCACTCGATGATATATATATATATATATATATATATATATATATATATATATATATATATATATATATATATATATATATATATATATATATATATATATATATATAACTGAAAGGATACAAAGAAACTAAAGATAATTAGAAAATGTAATAATCTTATAAAATAATTTTGGAAATGACGTGAGACGTAGATGTAATTAAAAGGGAAGCTGAGAGAAGAAGCTTGATAAAGGGAGGAAGTTAGTGGGATAGTGAAAAAAAAATGAAAAATGTAAGCTCATTAAATAGTAGAAAATTTTGAAGTAGTTCGATCCCTTTGAATATTAGCGACCTTTGTTATATGAAAATCGTCCGTAGTCTCAATATATATATATATATATATATATATATATATATATATATATATATATATATATATATATATATATATATATATATATATATATATATATACTATATATTTCTACATATATATATATATATATATATATATATATATATATATATATATTTAATCAGGAGGATGGGAGTTTGCATACTTTCCTGATTTAAGGGAAGCTTCAAATTCAATGTCAGCGACATAGGTTTCATTATTTAATTCTACTCCTGGAATTTCCCAAATGAATCCTTTTATATTTTGACCTTTCATAAATAAAGTCAAAGCAATCTTAACAAAATTAGAATTCTTAAAAATAACAAAATAACAAATTTGGATACATTTGAAACATTCAGATAAAATTATAACTCGTACCATTAGCTGAACTGGACTAAATTTAGAAATATAGGACGTCGCCTCCAACACGCAAATGCGGAATCTAAAAAATAAAACGACAAGTACAAAGTTTACTTAATCATTAATGCTTAGGGGTGATTAAATTAAATGACAGGACACAACAAATCAGAGCACACATACAATAACTTACCGGATGTAAACTAGTTATTTCCACTAATAAAATTCGGAAAGGAAACGCAGGATACTTATCACTTCCAGACGTCTCAGTTAAAAGTAGTTTGAAATAACTATTTAGGGAGGGATTAGTGTTATAAATGAATAATGTTTCCAGAATATGTAAGTTGGTTTGTGAATTAGTTTGTGCCAGTATATTGAAATTATTATAATTAAAGGTGTGGTCCCTGATGGATGAATGAGCTGGTGAATTCAACCAGGTTTTTGGTACGTGTTGAGACACCTCTATGCTCGTCGATCCTCACATAGAATTGGCGCAAAGTGTTGCCAATATAGACATCATCGCAGTTGTCACAATAAAATTTATAAAGAATAGAGGAACGAAGAGACACAGGGATACGGTCTTTGTGGTTACAAAATGAGGAAATTTTATATGAAGCAGAGAAAACCAAATTAATATTCAACTGGGGGAAATTGTCTCGTAGAAGGGAATTCAGCTCTTTTTGTAGTTTTGTGAAAATATGTTCGTAAAATGGTAGCTTAATATATAAATCTCATTTAGGTACAGTGTAAATCACGGGACTAGACGTGTAACAAGAGTTAAGAAAAACATTTATATACTTGTAAACTAATTTAATGGGAAAGTAATTACTTTTAAAGAAATCCAAAAGAAAACCAAATTCCATATGCATAAGTTGGAAAGTGGAACTAAGGTGAAAGCCTTTGTATAATAAAGTTTTAATACTATTGCACGTATACTTAAGAGGTATGTGGCTGAAGAAATTTAATCCCAGGCCTGAAAAGGTCTTCTTTCGCTAAACACCCACAGTAAAAACAGGATATGATTTCTTAATCATTAGGTCCAAAAATGGCAAAGTACTATCGACTTCTTCTTCTCTTGTAAAATTAATATTATTTAATTAGGAATTAGATCGTCAAAAAAAGGTAAGACTATTTTTATTTGAGAAAAATAAAAAGGTATCATTCATAAGCCTTTTGTAATGCGCTGGTTTGGAGGAGGGGGGGGACAATTTTGTAGCCAGAATTTTTCGAAATGATTCAGGTATGAGTTAGCCAAGGTCGCGATAATGGGAGATCCCATGGCCAGAGAATCGGTTTGTTGATATAAAGTATTACTAAAAAAGAAATAGGTGTCTTGAGTAGCCAATGTAAGTAAAGTTTCAAAATCTGATCTATTAAAACCATTAAAAACGGGGTTTAGTTGGAAAATATCATTAAGGAGAAACTCTATCGCATCATTTACAGGGATATTTGTATATAAAGATTCAACATCGAAACTTGACATAAAAAACTATTTACATCGATATTTAATAACCAGTTTTTAAAGCTATATGAATTTTTTACTATGAATTCATCATTGGCAAAAGGCGTCAAAAATGGAACAAGAAATTTTACTAATTTATAATTATGAGTATTGAAGGCCGCTAAAATGGTTCTTAATGGGAGATTTTCTTTGTGTATCTTAGAGAGACCGTACAATATTCCAGGGGAGGAACCATGGGAGTATATATCATTAAACACTGTTTTGTTAATTTTATCGGCCTTTATTAACTTACGCAAAAAAAACTATTAATCTATTCTTCCAGGTTGAGAGAAAATCAAAGGGTCCTTATTTAAAACAAGGGTGAGCTTAGAGGTGTATGAAATGATATTAAGCATTTTATCATTGTAATCAATTTTATCCATAAGAACGATACCTAGGCCTTTGTCAGGTCTACAAATAATTAAAGACTGATCATTTTTAAGGGATTTAAGAATACCAAAATCAGCTTTAGAGATCAAATATGAATTTTTTTTGGAAGGATTAAACTTAAAATAGAATTTATGGGCGAGAAGCTTCAATTTAAGGGTAACTGTATCAGAATCTGAAAAAAGGGCTCGTAATTTTTTAACAGGTAAATTAATCTTTCAAAGGCACTATAATACTTACAAAAATCCATACGATAAACCGGCAGACAAAAGTTAAGACCTAAACTTATGAGTTGTTTTTCCGAAATTGACAGCACTTTAGAGTAGTAGTTAAATATATATTTATCAGAAAGCAAGGCCGGGTCATTCCTATGCAAATTCAAGGCTTTTAACTTATTGCACTGACGAATCCCACATCTTTTCAGTCAACCTTCTACAACCTTTGAAATTTTACCAGTAACAAATATGAAATCGAGAAGAGTTAAATCAGTCTTCAAAACAATACGGTATTCGATAAATTGCTGATTAAGTCTTTTTATCTCTTTATTCTTAAAGGTTATTTCGTTATTTAAAAGTTTAAACTGAAAATTCCAATAAATATTACAATTATATAAGCGCCTAGAGAAAAGTTTAAATTTAATTAAACCTGGGATAACTCCATGTGCTTTATATGTGTTCAAAAAAGCGACGTCCAGTCTCCTCTTCCCCAATCTAAATGAAAGCCTCTCATAGTGTCTGATATTCTTGGGTGTTGCTTAGCCATATTTTTGACGAATAGTGTTGATCCAATTTCTACGAGCTGGGAATTTTAATTTAAATCAGGAAAAGCAACACCAGAGCCCTCCACATAGAAATCTTTAATCAAAAATACCACAACGTTTCTGAAATTTTAGATTTTTAGATTTAAAATTTTAGTAGATTTTTAGATTTAGCACAATTACGGAATGAAACATAATTATCGCCCCTCGCTGATCACTCGTCCAGCACTCTTGCCAATAAGACCGGAAGCATGAGTTTCTGAAGTTTGAAGACAGAGGTAATTCCTGAGGGCAGCGCCTCTGGGACGAATAGTACGAGAATAGGCAGAGTTAAATCAAAGTTTGTTAGTTTTCGTTGAAGGGGAAAGAATATGGAGTGTAGGCCTCCATACCAGAGAGAATCATATATCGTGTTATTCGCTTTGCACACTCCGAGGGACCCCTCCCACTGAAGCAGTAGTTATTCTATGGGAAATTAAACAAGTACGAGCTTAATTCCGAATCTGATCAGTTAGCAGCACCGAAGTGCCAAAAACGTTTTCTAGCCGTAGGCGAGGGTCTTTCCTGCCAAAGGATTGAAGAGAAAGAACAGGATACGAAGATAAGAAGGTGGTCGGAGGAATCCAATGGAGGAAAGAGTTTTACAGGGTAAGATGAAGAACTAGAGGATAGAAAAAGGTCTAGAATGTTGGTTTCATCTCCAAGCCGAATATTGAGCTCCACAAACTGCTAGAGGTCATTCTGGATAGCAAATTGGTAGACAAGTTCACCAACTGTATCTTGAGAATTAGAGTAAAGTCATTGGTGGTGGTGAAAGTTGAAATCACCAAGAATGATGATTTTAGAGAAAAGTGAGGAAAAGAGAATGTTTCTAATTTAGAGTTTAAGTAGTCGAAATAATTTAGGATAGTCAGTTGAGTTAGGAGACTGATACACAGAAAAGTTGAATTTAGTAGCAAGTTGAGAGGATAGCTTGAACCATAGGGTAGAAAATTAGAAAGACTCCAAATCAAAGACACGAGAACAAGCATCATTGCTCACATGGGCACAACACCCGCATTTGGCTAAAATTTGCAGATAGGCACAGTAAGAGTCAACAGAGTAGGGTTTGCTGGTTGTACGCTCAAAATAATAATATTAATATATATATATATATATATATATATATATATATATATATATATATATATATATATATATATATATATATATATATATATATATATATATATATATATATATATATATATATATATAAACAAACTAAACAAAAAGAAAAAAATGATGAAACAACCAACTCATAAAAAAAAAAGGAAAAAAATCTGGAGTAGTTGGGGGCGAGGGGAGGTTTTGCCA
>JABUQX010139920.1:15000-20461 GCA_015478945.1 Trachelipus rathkii
AGAGAGAGGAGAGAGAGAGAGAGAGAGAGAGAGAGAGAGAGAGAATAATTTAAGATTTCTGCAAAGGTTTTTGCTGAAAATAGTTTTGAAAACCTTAGAAATGAAAATGTTAAAGCAATAGGATGGGAGTGAAAGGGTTGAGAGGGGTCCACCTTTTCCCCTCACAGGTTGAATAAATGCATGCTTCCAAATGAAAGGAAAGACAGTAGCTAAGGCAGAGTAAAATTACTATAACAAGGCAGGGTGAAAACGCGGAACGGAAACATAAGTCTTGAGAACTATAGGATTAATAGGATCATGGCAGTATAGGAATGAAGCCCAGAGAGAGAGTATGAATCATTTATTTTGAGCATCTTATAGTATTGGTCGTGAATGAATTGGTGAAAGGTGGAAGATGAGGAAAAGGCAATATCTCTGCGAACATATGCTCAACATCAGTATTTTTTCTTCTGAGAAATAAGGATTGTTATAGTAATAGGATATATAGGAAGGTTTACTATGAGAGCTCTCAATCATCTGAGTTGTAAATTATAATTAAGAATTAGAAGTGAGGTTTAGCGGAGGAGGGGTGATGTTCAATATAGTAAAAATTAGAATAAAAGAACAAAGAGAGTGAATGTGCAGAAATTAGTGAACATTAAAGACGATGCAGTTCACTGGCGGCACTAAGTTCATCATATGTACTCACCAACAGTTAAGAGGTGATGGAGGGCAATCCCTGGATACCAACCCTCTTCGAATCTCCAAAGCAACATTATCGAACGATATTATTAAATTTGTGTAAAGTGTGTGTAATTTTGCAATGTAAAGTGTGTGAAGATGAAGGGAGGGAGAAAGTGCCGTCAGAACATGTCCGAAGAAATTGCAATGTAAAGATGAAGGCATGCTGGAAACGCCTTTAATGTTAGTGAAGCGCGAAAGAAGGAACCACAGGGCACTGGAGTGTAAATTATTGATCCAGCCCGACATATATATATATATATATATATATATATATATATATATATATATATATATATATATATATATATATATATATATATATATATATATATATATATATATATATATATATATATATATATATATATATATATATATATATATACATATACATACATATATATATATATATATATATATATATATATATATATATATATATATATATATATATATATATATATATATATATATATATTAAAATATATTTTATATATATATACATATATATATATATATATATATATATATATATATATATATATATATATATATATATATATATATATATATATATATATATATATATTTATATATTTATATATATATATATATATATATATATATATATATATATATATATATATATAATATATATATATATATATATATATATATATATATATATATACTATAATAATAATATATATATATATATATATATATATATATATATATATATATATATATATATATATATAAACTTACTTTGTCGTCCCCCACTCTCCTCCACCGAGAAGCAGATTTCCTCGAGATATTGTGCCACCCTAGCAGGTCAGGCCCAGTGGTCCGCCAATAAAATTTTGGAGTGAATGCGTCGAATACTCGTATCTGTCAGTGTTGGGCAATCTAGAAAATGTCCTGCATCGTAGTGAGTCTGGGAGAAACAGCTTTGGCAGTGAGAGAGGGTGCTTTATTTATTCTAAATCTATATTCTTGAAGGAGGGAGGGGTGATGCCCAGAGCGAAGGCGAGACAGTATCACACGAGTTTTACGGGCCAAGGTTTGCTCTGTACGGGATATTTCAGGTGGGAGTAGTTTGAAGTATGATGTTGTTTGTGTATGTGGAGATTGCTCTTAGAGTTATTTGTGGATGAATGTGTTTAGAAATGGGAGTATCTGTGTTTGGGGGGGGGAGAGACTTGGTGTCGTGAATTTTTTCCTTCTTGGTATGGGAAGCTATTGAAATACTTGTTGATGTTGGATGTAATCTATAGAAAGGGATTTACGGTAGAGCGACGGAGTCGCATGGCAAAGTCGTGGGTTCGAATCCTAGTACGGATCCTAGGTAGAAATTACCTAGAAAGTTCCCCTCCTTGAATGAGGGCTATGCTCCGTGAGGTGTGAAAAAAAAAAAAAAAAAAAAAAAAAAAAAAAAAAAAAAAAAAGATGGTTATTTATGGGGAAAATTTTTGTTTCAGTTAATGTATGATGGATGAGTGTGGTGGAAGGCAGACCGTTATTATTCTTTGAACATTTTATAATTTTTTATTGTTGGATTGTGATATTACAGGAGCCGAAGCCTGTGATGCATAATTTAGGAGGGGCGGATGTAATGTCTGTATTCTATTTATTGCAAGAGTTTCTTTCTGCTGGCCAAAGTTTGCTCCAGTTAGTGCATTTAGTTTATGTGTGGCTCTCGAAACGATACTTTTAATGTGTGGGGTAAATGTCATGTGGGTATCAAAGGCCAGACCTAGGATAGGGGGTTGTTTGTTGGGGAGGAGGAGTCTATATTTTGTTATGTATAATGCCCGGTGGGTGTTGAATTCTCTTCCGTCTGGGGTGAGTAGGGTAATAGTTGATTTTTGAAGTGAGGATGTGATTCTATTCTCTGTTAGCCATTATTCAGGTTAGTTAATGTATTGTTGCGATTCTGACATGCAATATTTATAGATGAGCGTTGGACTGTTGTTGTTAGGTCGTCTGCGTAACTATTGATTTTTATGGAAGGAGAAATAGAATGAGGAAGGTCGTGTATTAAAAAGTTAAAAAGTGTGGGTGGGAGAATGTCTTCCTAGGGAGGGGGGATACTCCATTATATAATTTGTATGAACGGGAGGAGGAGTGGTGAACCCGGATGACTTTGGCTGTGAGATCATAGAGGAGGTTTGTCATTATTTGTTTTAGAATTTCATCTATTAAGAGGTGACGGGTTACTGTATCGAATGCCTTGTTGATATATATTGCCTTGCTTCAGGAAAAGTGCGGAGGGGGGGAGTGGAGGGGAGGGGGAGACCCTTTAAAATATGTTAGGTTAGATCAGTAAGGAATGTGGTAGTTGGGTGTTTTTGTTGGAAGTCATGTTGTGATTCTGATAAGAGGATAAGGGTGAAATTCTAAGAAAGATTAATTTTTAAAATACTTTAGATGTTGTAGACCATGATAGATATTGATCAGTGATATGGGTCTGTAGGAAGCAAGATTATTAGATGATTTATTTAGTTTTAATATTGGTATATGTGTGCGTGTTTCCAAAGCCATGTGATGTTGCCTTGCCATGCGGCTTTAAATATTTGTGTTAGGTGTTTGAGGTGAATATTGGATATGTGGTCAGGTCCTTCAACTTGTGAATTTTTTAGTTTTTAAATATTGTATTCTTTTAAGGGTGTGAAAAGGGGTACATCTTGGTCGGCTTTTAGTTTTTCAAACGTTTGATTATTTGTCTGTTTGTAGGGTTTGTGGATTTGTGACTGATTTTTGAATAGTGTGACATAAGAATATTGCATTGATATTTTGGACTGAATATTTTTTTGTTTTTCTTGGGTTGGTGGTGTTTGAGTATGTGAAGTGTGGATTTTTTTATAGTACGGAATATATTTGTCTTGTTGGACTTGAAGTTTAGTGATTAAAGAAATACTATTGCCAATTTTTTTCTGAATTATAGTAATTACTCTGAGCTTTTTTCGATTATGTTATTTATGAGTATTCTATTGTTGATGTCTATGATTTGGTTTATTTGGTCTAGGTTGATTTGGTTTATTTGGTCTTGGTTGATTTGGTTTATTTGGTCTTAGTTGATTTGGTTTATTTGGTCTTAGTTGATTTGTTTTATTTGGTCTTGGTTGATTTGGTTTATTTGGTCTTGGTTGATTTGGTTTATTTGGTCTTGGTTGATTTGGTTTATTTGGTCTTAGTTGATTTGGTTTATTTGGTCTTGGTTGATTTGGTTTATTTGGTCTTGGTTGATTTGGTTTATTTGGTCTTGGTTGATTTGGTTTATTTGGTCTTGGTTGATTTGGTTTATTTGGTCTTGGTTGGTTAGTTTATTTGGTCTTGGTTGATTTGGTTTATTTAGTCTTAGTTGATTTGTTTTATTTGGTCTTGGTTGATTTGGTTTATTTGGTCTTGGTTGATTAGATCTTGGTTGATTTGGTTTATTTGGTCTAGGTTGATTTGGTTTATTTGGTCTTAGTTGATTTGGTTTATTTGGTCTTGGTTGATTTGGTTTATTTGGTCTTGGTTGATTTGTTTCATTCGGTCTTGGTTGATTTGGTTTATTTGGTCTTGGTTGATTTGGTTTATTTGGTCTTAGTTGATTTGGTTTATTTAGTCTTAGTTGATTTGTTTTATTTGGTCTTGGTTGATTTGGTTTATTTGGTCTTGGTTGATTTGGTCTTGGTTGATTTGGTTTATTTGGTCTTGGTTGATTTGGTTTATTTGGTTTTAGTTGATTTGGTTTATTTGGTCTTGGTTGATTTGTTTTATTCGGTCTTGGTTGATTTGGTTTATTTGGTCTTAGTTGATTTGGTTTATTTGGTCTTAGTTGATTTGTTTTATTTGGTCTTGGTTGATTTGGTTTATTTGGTCTTGGTTGATTTGGTTTATTTGGTCTTGGTTGATTTGGTTTATTTGGTCTTGGTTGATTTGGTTTATTTGGTCTTGGTTGATTTGGTTTATTTGGTCTTGGTTGATTTGGTTTATTTGAT
This sequence comes from Trachelipus rathkii, assembly GCA_015478945.1. Taxonomy (NCBI): domain Eukaryota; kingdom Metazoa; phylum Arthropoda; class Malacostraca; order Isopoda; family Trachelipodidae; genus Trachelipus; species Trachelipus rathkii. Next base: position 19,713 of record JABUQX010139920.1, read on the forward strand.
CTTGGTTGATTTGGTTTATTTGGTCTTGGTTGATTTGGTTTATTTGGTCTTGGTTGATTTGTTTTATTCGGTCTTGGTTGATTTGGTTTATTTGGTCTTGGTTGATTTGATTTATTTGGTCTTAGTTGATTTGGTTTATTTGGTCTTAGTTGATTTGTTTTATTTGGTCTTGGTTGATTTGGTTTATTTGGTCTTGGTTGATTTGGTTTATTTGGTCTTGGTTGATTTGGTTTATTTGGTCTTGGTTGATTTGGTTTATTTGGTCTTGGTTGATTTGGTATATTTGGTCTTGGTTCGGTTGTCCATTTTGTCTAAGAACGTTTCTTCGATTGATGAGGGTATCAATTTCCGGTGAAAAATTGGGGTTAAAATGTTTAACGATGTCCATGTGAGGTGAACTTTATAGATGCCTTTTGAATTATTTTATTGAAATGCTGTACTGCTTTGATAAATGAGATGAAGTCAGCTTACTTACCTTGTAGAGTGTAGATTTTATTCTGTAAAGTCTGTAAATACTTGAGAGTTGAGAGTCTGCTTTTTAGTAATTGATATTAAGTTTTTTGAAGGATGCGTATGCTAGGTTTCTATGTCGTAGTGTAATAAGTATTTAAATGTGATCTGAGTGGAAAGAATGTAATGTTTGGGGGAGAAGAAAGAGATATCAGGGGATGAATGGTTCTGGTTATGTTGAAGAGGTCGACGAGTAGCTTGATTTCGGTTATTTAGGAAAGAGTGAATGAAAATTATTC
>JABUQX010139921.1:0-2500 GCA_015478945.1 Trachelipus rathkii
GGTAGCTGCTTCGTTCATTTCAGATGGGTGTTTAACCGTTTTCGCATTTATCGTGAAACACTTTCCCTTTTGTTCAATATATATATATATATATACATACACGTGTATGCCTTTCAAGGAATAAAAATATGAAAATAATTACTCATCTGTAGAAGGATTGCGTTAATAATTATTGTAATTAATATTCAAGTACATAAACTAAATGAGAGAGAGAGAGAGAAGAAGAAAGGAAAAGACGATAAGTCAGGGAGACTGAAAAGCATGCCAGAGAGAGAGAGAGAGAGAGAGAGAGAGAGAGAGAGAGAGAGAGAGAGCACAAAGCACAAAGCACAAAGATAATAATAGTTGAAAGAAACTGTAGACTTGCAGACAAAGAATAATAAAAGAAGAGAGAGAGAGAGAGAGAGAGAGAGAGAGAGAGAGAGAGAGAGAGAGAGAGAGAGAGAGAGAGAGAGAGAGAGAGAGAGAGAGAGAGAGAGAGAGAGAGAGAGAGTTTTGAATTGAGGTCTGAGAGTGAAATTCATTAATGTAAGGCGTTGCTTAATTTCCTCTATAAGAATAACCAACCTTAATAATGGCAATTGAACGCTATCCATGTCTGCCATTTTTTAACGTTCTTTTATTAACTTTTTTTCCATAATAATTTTTTTGAGATTTTAGGTAATTATTGAGTAATATTTATTTTATATTAGCATAAAAAATAATAAAGTAATTATAATAAAAATATTATAATCAATCTTTATTTTGACTCTTATAAACAAATAATAACTCCATATAAATTTGTTTAGGAAGAGGTAGAAGATTAATTATATATATATATATATATATATATATATATATATATATATATATAAAAATATATATATATATATATATATATATATATATATATATATATATATATATATATATATATATATGTATATATATATATATATATATATATATATATATATATATATATATATATATATATATATATATATATATATATATATATATATATATATATATATATATATAAATATATATATATATATATATATATATATATATATATATATATATATATATATATATATATATATATATATATATATATATATATATATATATATATATATATATATATATATATATATCTATATATATATATATATATATATATATATATATATATATATATATATATATATATATATATATATATATATATATATATATATATATATATATATTTACTATATATATATATATATATATATATATATATATATATATATATATATATATATATATATATATATATATATATATATATATTATATATATATATATATATATATATATATATATATATATATATATATATATATATACATATATATATATATATATATGTATATATATATATATATATATATATATATATATATATATAATATATATATATATATAATATATATATATATATATATATATATATATATATATATATATATATATATATATATATATATATATATATGTATAAGGCTTTTGAAAGTATGCAAGTTAAATTAAGTTGGATAAATAGATGAAGAAAGTGTGTAGCAGACTCTACCAGTGGAATATATGAAAGATTGAGCATAGCGGTTAAGTATGGGGTCAAAGGTTGGAGAGAAAAGATGTGATATATATATATATATATATATATATATATATATATATATATATATATATATATATATATATATATATATATATATATATATATATATATATATATATATATATATATATATATATATAATTCATCGCATTTTGCTCTATTTCATAGCTTTTTTGGGACATCAACTGAGACTGCACACGTGGAAAATAATTTTGAAGGGGATTCCCAGCCACAAGATCCTCTTCAGTTGATTTTGAGAATATATTAATAAAGATGATTTGAAACTAGCGACAGTCGTGTATGAAACGTCCGGAGTTTTAGAAATTGCAAAACAATTATTATTATATTTTTTTTTTAAATTTTAAAATATTTATAAACTAAAATAGAAATTAAAATAAATTGAAATTAAAATTAAATTAAAAAAACGTGCCCAAAAATTTCGTCGCTCCTCAAATTTAAAAAAATAATAATAATTTTTCTTGGAATTTCTGGTAATAATCTGACCAAAATGGGCGGAGTTTCCTACAAAGAAGTAGGTAATATAGGGCGAGTTTTAACCTTGTAGAAATAATTTCAGTTTCATAATTAATTAATCAAAAAGAAGAACAAGTTCTACATTTGCAGCTTCACAATGCTAATGCTTTTTGTTTATTTTAATCTTTTTTTAACTTAATAATCGAAAAATAAATTTCAATTTAATTATTTGAAAAATTTTAGTTTCCTTTTTTTTTATTTCCTAGACTCTTCTACTATGAAAATTAATCACCAGTTGCATTTTTTAATTTTCCATTATTATTATTATTATTATTATTATTATTATTATTATTATTATTATTATTATTATTATTA
>JABUQX010139921.1:7500-12500 GCA_015478945.1 Trachelipus rathkii
TCGACTTATGTCATATTCTTTTACTACTTTTGTTTCCGGTGCATGTCACGCCTTACCCCAGTCTTTGGGAAAAAAGGTGGTTGATATGATGTGTGATGTGATATATATATATATATATATATATATATATATATATATATATATATATATATATATATATATATATATATATGTATATATATATATATAACTATATATATGTAAAGTAATGCTTCCATGAACTGCGTTGGGTGGAGTTTAAAGTCAATTATAAATATTTATGTTTCATTGGTTATTTCCAAAATGTTTGGTAGTAAATATGCCAGTATGAATTTTTTAAAGATAGTTATTAATTATTTTAAAGTAATGAAATGATGACGATCTTTGATGATCATCATCATTATGATCATTATCTCCTCCATGCATGCCTTCCTTCCTGTCCTTATCCATTCCTCCTTCTCCACTATATATATATATATATATATACTTTCACTATATATATATATATATACTCCTCATTATATATATATCTCTCTCTCTATATATATATATATATATATATATATATATATATATATATATATATATATATATATATATATATATATATATATATATATATATATATATATATATACTGTATATATATATTATATATATATATATATATATATATATATATATACTATATATATATATATATATATATATATATATATATATATATATATATATATATATATATGCCTACAATGCTGATGTAAGAGAACCCTGGTGAGAAGAGGCGTAGCCCAAAGAGTGTCTTGAAATAATGTTCTTTTGTAACTGAGATATTGCTTTGTGTTCCGAAATGGAGAATTCATATTCAATTTTTTTTTTATTTTATATATATTTTGTGAAATTATAGAGTGTATTAGTGTTATTGTGTGTGTGTGTGTGTGTGTATGTAATATTATTAATAATAATATTACAGTATGTAATATTACTATTATTATTATTATTATATATATATATATATATATATATATATATATATATATATATATATATATATATATATATATATATATATATATATATATATATATATATATATATATATACTGGAGAGAAAGAAGTGGGATGGGTCCTCCGGAACCTGGTTACAGTTTTGACACACGTTTGCGGTGGTTTGGTTAAGGTTGAATCTGTGTTTGTAATATTGTAAGCTAGGGAGGTGGCTGCATCTTAACTTGATGATGCTCAGAAAAGTGAAAATTAGAATATAAGAAAAAAATTTCGAATAATGAAGAAGTTAATGAAAGGAGAAGACCGTGAACCATATCAAATAAAGGTGAGATGTCTTAGTGGCACCATCCCATTACCTGATGCCGCCAACTCATCGATGACAGTAAGGGGAGGAATAAAGGGAGGGGGCATCGTTTGGAAGTCGATCCTTCGAGCATCTCCATGGCGCTTTGCTGTTTCACTATTTTTTATAATTTTATTAAAGAAACTGTCCTAACGTGTGCTTGTACTCCTGTGGAATATTTTATGTAAAGAACGGGGAAGGGATGGGGTGGCAGAGTCCGCTAAACATGTCCACCTCTCAGCCCAGTGTATGATAGAAAGTAAGAGTAGAGAATAATCTCGTGAGATGAAGCATTGAAATGAACGAACTATTGGGCAAAGGATGCAGAGGAATGTTGCAGACCAACTTAACACACTGTGGGATATCTCTGAATATTTTGTACCTTCTGGCATTTACATATTCTTGCACGTTGCCTATGTACTTCTATGTGTGTGTGTGTGTGTGTGTAATAATAATGTGTGTGTGTGTGTGATGTGTGAACTAAATAGGCTTGATGGTTAAGCAGGATGGTCAGATTAATTTTTAATATGTGAACATGAGTTATGAGAATAGGTGTAATGTGTGTGTGTGTGTGTGTGTAATGTGTAATGTGTGTGTGTGTGTGTGTTGTGGCAGTTAGGGATGGTCTTATGGGTGTTTTTATGATGTGTGATTCATCTTTTCTTCATTTTATTACAAATAAATAACTTAGAAAATTTTAATTGATTTTTTAATTATTATTATTACTTATTATTATTATTATTATTATTATTATTATTATTATTATTATTATTATTATTATTTTTATTAATTTTTTTTATTTTGAAATTTCTTTTCCATAATATTTCAGGTTGATATCAATAAGTAACAATATGTATATGTAATAATAATAATAATAATATATATATGTATATGTACGTGTCATAGGTATGTATAGATGTATGTATGTCATAAGCTAAACCACGCAATATTCCCACACACACACACACACACACACACACACACACACACACACTGTATATGTATATGTATGTATATGTATGCTTGCCATTTGGATGTAATAATAATATATATATATTCTCTTTATCTACGCTCTCTCTCATATATATATATATATATATATATATATATATATATATATATATATATATATATATATATATATATATATATATATATATATATATATATATATATATATATATATATATATATATATATATATATATATATATATATATATATATATATAAAGATCATGCATGCATTAATATATGTACACATGAATAAATACAAACGTACATACATCCTGGAGGTTAGACAAAATAATATGAACACCATGCTAAATGTTACATATTTTTCACGTCGGCAAAGCAGCCTAGGTATGTACAATGAAATGCGTATTTATTGTGCGGTTTAAGAGTTAGACTTAGGTTAGGTTAGGTTATATTTCAGTGTATTACGCACTTTATTGTGCGACAGTTAAAGCGGATGGTGAAATACGTGACCTGTCAAACTTCGGAGGAAGGCAACACGTTGGTGACCGGTTAGTGGGGATGTCTGTGACGGTGATGAAAACAGGCGAGCTGTCTAACGTGTAACGAGCTACAATATCGCCTGTGATGACAGCTTAGAAGAGGCATAGTGAGCGTATACCAAAGTTAATATCTTAGGTGCTCATTATTTCGTCTAACCCCTGTGTATACATCCATTCGTGCACCTTTAAGATCATACATACATACATACATACATACATACATACATACATACATACATACATACATACATACATATATACATACATACATACATACATACATACATACATACATACATACATACATACATACATACATACATACATACATACATACATACATACATACATACATACATACATACATACATACCATAACAAAATATAAACAATGTTGCTTACATTTTATTACCATTTACCCATTTTGATGCTAATTTGAACACGTCTTAATATTCAATTACAAGCTAATAATATTCATATGACCCAAGATGAGATTTTCAAGAACGGTTTATTTAATTTTGTGAATTTATATACGAGTAAGGCTGAGGAGTCTTTAAATTTTTACTTTAAATTATGGATATTATAACTTTTATTGTTTTTTTTTTTTTAAAGAAAGTTTTCTTTTGACGAGCATTGCTCCTATTCTAGGAGGGTTACTACCCTAGGTATTTGATACCTAGGATACGGGCGAGAAGTTGATCCTTGGTCGTCTACCGATATACCATGATAGCGGCATTGGGTGGTAATTTCTTTTTTTTTTTTTTTTTTTTTCCTTAAATTATTTAATTTTTTTCGCTCTTATTATGTAGGTTATTTATTTGAGCAATAATAATATCTTATTTAATAATGCTATATTTTAATTAGATATTTGTTTAATAATAATTTTAGCAATTTATTTATTTGTATTTTAGAATATTTATTTATTTATTTATTTATTTATTTATTTATTTATTTATTTATTTATTTAGTAAATGCTTATTCTTCCCAGTGAATAAAATATTAATACCGCCATCATTCGTATTTATATTATATGCAGAAAGGGATACAAAAGATAATAATTAGTAATATTTAATTAATTAATTAATTAATTAATTAATTAATTAATTAGAAACGAAAGCTAAATCAGTCCTTGTATTATTAGGCATTATGTGATCGCAAATGCTCGAGCTCAAGTGAGGAAAATTTTATTCACTGGGAATAACAGATGTAGATAAAGAATTTTTAGAAATTTCAGAAGAAACAAGTTTTGTTATAAAAATTTTCAAATAATAATATCATCTTCAAAATGAACAATAAAAAGTAATTATATATATATATATATATATATATATATATATATATATATATATATATATATATATATATATATATATATATATATGTTTATTTTGATATAATAATAATATGCTGTATACATATGTAAAATGTATGTAATATGTATAGTGTATACATATTTGTATGTTGTTATTTATGTTTGTATGAAAGAATAATATATATGTATATATATATGTATTAGTGATGCAGGTATCCGCATCCGCGGAGCATCCGCACATTTTTAGAGATCCGCATCCGCATCCGCATCCGCATCCGCGCTTTGCCCTGCGGAAGTTGCTCGGATGTTTATTGTCGAGATTTGATAAAGAATTTTATAATAAAAATACTTAAGATGAATCTGAACGCAAACTTTAAATGAGAGACATGGGACTCGACTCAACTGTGTAATTAAGACTCATGATTTCGCAGCATGAAGTTCATAATAATTTGAGTCAACAGAGTCACATGAGATTAGGGATGCAAAAAACATCAGCGCCTCTACAGCTTCTGTCTCCGAATAATACCATTAATCTCAACGCAAAGGAAGCATTTTAAACCATCTTCAAATGAAAATGATAATGGTTTAGAAAGAATGAAAGATGTAATAAAATTAGAGCTAGAAAAACGTTTTGGTTCTGTAGAAATTAATGACCTTCATACTATTGCAACTTACTTAGATCCCCGTTATAAAGGCAAGTTTTTTGTAACACAATATTAGAAAAAGTTAAATCGTCGTCACTTTGTGTTGCAGTTGAAAAACTTCAATCCTAACAGTCTATTAAATTCGCCATCCATTAAAAGGAAAAAAACGAAATCTACAGAACTAACACCTCCTAGAAG
>JABUQX010139921.1:17500-28508 GCA_015478945.1 Trachelipus rathkii
CGGTGGCAGCTATTGCTTCTCTGACTCAGAGAAAAATAATTCCGTTTTTCTTAGAAGCTTAGGCACCTCTGTGATTTTGCCGACCGACTATAAGTAATTAGTCATTTAAAAAAAAAAAAATCCCAAAAAGTGAAAAAAAATTGATCTTCTTTATAAATAAATGTAGGTACAAAAAATATGAATTTTTTCATATATATATATATATATATATATATAATGTCAGGGTTGGATGTGTGTGACTGGGTGTGTGTGTGTGTGTGTGTGTGTGTGTGTGTGTGATTTTTGTGTGTGTGTGTGGTGAGTGTGTTATGTAATGTGTGTGTGTGCCTATTTATCAGGGCAAAGAAACATGTTAAAATCTTGTAGGGACCAGTAATTTAAATTAGTTTTTAACCTTTTGAAAGGGCGACTTTTTTTTATTATTTAAAGAAAAGTTTGTATTTCTATTCGAGGGGTTAAATATTCTCACTATGATCAGCTTGAAAGGTCAAAACAGCTTCTTCAAGCAAGTCAGTCAACCACTCTACCATTTTGTCACGGTTTTGTGTATAGTAAATAAAGGATAGATCAGTTATTTTTCATAAGGGAGAGTTTATAATAAAACAAATATATTTCTGTTTAAATATCATTCTCTTAGGAAAAACTAATTGCAAAATGGCAATTTATATATATACATACGTGAAATAACTTAATAAGTCTACATTAGAGATGGAGTTACAAGACGCAATTTTATCACGAGATAAAAAATAATAAATATGAATTTTATGAGAGGAGCTAACACTGACACTTTTAATTTACTCTTTGTCGAAAAGGACAAGAAAACCCATCGAAATTTATTCATTTCGAAAGAACGACCTCTCTCTCTCTCTCTCTCTCTCTCTCTCTCTCTCTCTCTCTCTCTCTCTCTCTCTCTCTCTCTCTCTCTCTCTCTCTCTCTCTCTCTCTCTTTCTCTCTCTCTCTCTCTCCTCTCGGCAAACTAAAGCTTTTTACGTCCTAATCAATCTATCTACTTAAAGTGTAAAATTTCTTACTGATAATTCTATGAGATTACTTTTAAAATATCATAATAACAGTAATAAATATTATTTTATCAAGTTTGAAATCCGCAAGTACATGAAAAATCTCTCACTATATATATATATATATATATATATATATATGTATATATATAATAATAATAATGTATGTATAATATATATATGTATGTATATGTATATGTATAATAATAATAACTCTATATGTAATACTGCAATAATAATGTGTAATGTGTGTGTGTGTGTGTGTGTGTGTGTGTGTATGTATGTGTGTGTGTGTGTGTGTGTGTGTGTCAGTTTTAAAGGATTTCAATGATCAGTTTAGGGTTTAATTGCGTTCGGATCATGTGTGTGTAATGTGTGTGTGTGTGTGTGTGTGTGTGTGTGTGTGGGAGGTTCCAGTCATCAGAGCCAAATTGTTTTTTTTTCTACAAAAAGCTATGCTCCAGCTATGCTTTTACATCTATTCTACTTTTGTTCCTTCCTACAACTTCAATAGCTGCTACATCTGTCTGTCTATCTATCATCTATCTGTCTACGTCATCTATCTATCTATCTATCTATCTATCATCTATCTATCTATCTATCTATCATCTATCTATTTATATATCTATCTTTCTATATCTATCTATCATTTATCTATCTATCTATCTTTCTTTCTATCCTACAACTTCACTGCTGCTTTACATCTATCTATCTATCTATCTATCTGTCTATCTATCTATCTGTCTTATTCGCAATGCGATACTTAATGCAATGCGAACGTGCAATGCGCGATGCGATGCCGATGCGATATCTGTCTGTCTGTCTATCTATCTATCTATCTATCTATCTATCTATCTATCTATCTATCTATCTATCTATCTATCTATCTATCTATCTATCTATCTATATATCTATCTATCTATCTATCTATCTATTTATCTATCTATCTATCTATCTATCTCTAAGAGCAACACTAAGAAGGTCTTGATCCTGACTGCCTTTCCATATCTCCTGAGCTTGCACTTCGCTCTGATAACTTATTGCACCACCACCTATTTTGTTCACCTTTTCTTACTACTAGCAGCGTGCATTCGTTTAAGACTCCTCCAACTATATAACTATCTTTATTTCGAGGTTTAGGAATCTTTTCTAATCCGAAAGGTCTGGAAACATCTTATCTCTTTAAATATTACTTTATTACACATGCATGACTGTATGGCTTCAGTGAGGATCGCCCGACTGATGTTCTTAGATTCTCTGTATTTTTTCTGTCTTTTTCATTAAGTAACACCTTACATAGAACAAAATAATACCAAAGATACCTGGTAAGAAAGAGGAACTTAAGAAAAATGAAGTGGAGGAATTTATGCTTGTGCCCAAAAATTCCCAACACGACTAAAATATTTTTCTGTAAGGTTAGACTTAACGAAAAGGAAGATAATCAGGGTATTTATAAGATCCCATGTAAGGATTGTCCCTCATTCATTTTGGTGAAACTAATGATTTTTTAAGAATATATCAACATACGTATGCACTAAATACAGATGAACAGCCTTATCTCTTTACATATATTCCGAATGGATTTTGACCAGAGAAAAGACGTTCCTAGTACTACTTTGACATCTTCGGATTCATATGCTAACAGAGGTTTTCTTTATTAGAAATGCTTATAATTTTAATAGACTTCAGGACAACTTTGTAGATGATTTTAATAATCTTTTATTATTATATCATTCAAAACTTTCTAAAATTGTTAGGAATGCAAATGCAATAATTTGTTGTTGTTTTGTTTTTTGTGTATGTGTAATATTTTAGTTTTTTATCCTTTTACTTACAATATAAATACCAAAAAAAATTTTTAATTTGTTTTACCTTTTTAGTTCTATTACTTAATATTGGGGATGAATGAGGAGAAACTGTGTTTTCTCGAAAGACTAGCCCGGGTTTATTAAAATATTTTATTAATTTCTTTGGGGATTTCAGTCCTTATAATACGGCTTGATTATAATGTTTTTCTATAATATATATATATATATATATAAAATAGATATATAAAGTAGATTAATATTAAAGAGAAAGAGAGAGAGAGGGGGAGAGAGCAACTCGAAAAGTGAAGACTTTCAGTTAAGCTTAAGGCTATGGTGAAACTATACCGGATCTTTTAGCCTATATGGTCAGTTACCTTATTGATTTTTTATTCGTCCACTATTAGCGGTCATATCCCTCTATTAGATATTATTATTATTATTATTATTATTATTATTATTATTATTATTATTATTATTATTATTATTATTATTATTATTATTATTATTATTATTATTATTATTATTATTATTATTATTATTATTATTATTATTATTATTATTATTGCAGGTTTTTCTATTTTTCTGAATATTTTTTTTTATTTTCAGTATATAATATATTTGATATTTTTCTATTAATAAAAAGATGTTAAAGCCTTTAATAGAATACAAATATTCGCCTGGATACTTCCGGCATGTTCTCGAGTAACTAACTAATTATAAAAATAATATTTGCAAATAACAAAATTGTAATAAATTTACATATTTATAAAAAAAATATTAAAGATTTATAAAATTTAACATTAATTTATGTAGCTCAAAAAACTTAAATTAAAATAATAAAAGGTTACATTATTTTCCAAATACAACTATAATTATCAGGGATACATACTAATAGGTGTATCTTCAAAACATTTATTGGAAACATTTTTTTCATTCAAACATTCATTTTTTTCATTAAATTTTACATTAAATGTATTTCTTTTAAGTTTTTTAATACACATTCATTTCATTAAATTTTGCATTAAATATATTTGGTTTAAGTTTTTTAATACACAGCGATGCTGCTATTCCAAGAGGGTTGAAACATGAAATAAGATTTTCAAACAAATAAGCAATTGCAACGGTAAGAGGTGGGGAGATTTGTATTCTAGGTATTCTAGGGTGGGAGATTCGTACTTTAGGGTGGAGAATTCGTATTCTAGGGTGGAAAATTCGTATTCAAGGGCTAAGGATTCATATTCAAGGGTGGGGGATTCGTATTCTAGGGTGGGGGATTCGTACTCTTGGGTGGAAAATTCGTATTCTAGGGTGGGGGATTCATATTCTAGGGTGTGGATTTCGTATTCAAGGGTGGGGGATTCGTATTCTAGGGTGGGGGATTCGTATTCCAGGGGGGGGGAATTCGTATTCTAGAGTGGGGATTCGTATTCTATTGTATATTGCTCCCAAATTTTTATAACTTGATTTGCTTTCCCAAAGTATCATTTGAGCATCCAGCATAAAAGGTATTACATTCTTCTGCTTTACAATTAATCTTGCATGCAACATCACTTTTGTCATCGTCCGAACAATGGTCACGGGTTATAACATATGAGGTTTATGACAGCCCCTTTCGTGGAAACATTTTTATCTGACCGAATATGCTCATAGAGAATTATGTTAACTTTTTCCTTTTAAAATTGAACCCAATATTAACATAAACTTTAATGAAATGAATCAGAATGAGTGCTTAAATATGTTTTGAATGTTGCGTTATTGCGCACATACAATATAATGGATTGATAATTAATTTCTCATGATGTTATATGACTGCGCTGACGTCATAGTGTGGATCGTGTTGTCAATCACAACTTTTAAATTACAAAAGCATTTTCGGAGTAATGTTCATGCTTGTCAACAAGGCATAAGCTTACTAGGCTAACCTATGTTCAGGAGTTATAAAATTTTTTAGTCGCGTTCACATTATGAGCTGATTATTATTATTTTTTTTTAACTTTTTGAGCTTAACAAATTACCTTGATGTTAAATGTCATAATTATATATATATATATATATATATATATATATATATATATATATATATATATATATATATATATATATATATATATATATATATATATATATATATATATAAATATATATATTTGAGAGAGAGAGAGTATTGAGCATATCCCCAAAGAAAGAGGAGGAAAATATATGTATATGAACATAACAAAACCTAACACACCATACACACACACACACACACACACACACACACACACACACACACACACACACACACACACACACACACACACACACACACACACACACACACACACACACACACACATTCACACACACATAGACTTACACTCACACACACATAGACACACACACACACACACACACACACACACCACACAGAGAAAGATGGAGATATATCATTCAAGAATACATTTTAAATATATATTCTACCGAAAATAAAGATTGGAAATAAACTTTCAGAAAGTTATAAAAATTGCTCCTCAGTTTAGATTTTTATTCTTTTATTAAATGATTCTAAAATAAAAAATATATGTAAAGCCTAACCAAGTCTTCATCAACTTGGGCTTTTAATATATTTCTTATAGATATATATATATATATATATATATATATATATATATATATATATATATATATATATATATATATATATAGTGAGAATTTATATATATATATATATATATATATATATATATATATAGTATATATATATATATAGATATAAAAATAGTAAATAGTAATATTTTATCTTTTTTTATATAATGTTATAGTCTGATCTGACTGAGGGAGCACCGCACACCAAAATTTCATCCGCTAGCGCAAATTACGCAGATGAGCACAGACGCAGGCTTTAAAGTGAGGGAGATTAAATTCAGCAGGAAACAGAAAATGGAAGAGAATTCCACAGAACAGAGGTGGCAGAAAAGAAGAAGGAGCTACCGCAGCGGTAGGAACTAGCCTGAGTTACCAAGATCCGCCACAAACCGTGCCTGCAGACACACCCCTTGTGCTGAGGGTGTCGTGTAAAGGTGGTGGTACGCAGCGGTAAGTTCCTCGAACACCTGCAGCTGTGGTACCTACATAAAAGAGATAAAGCTCCAACATCACGCCGAAAAGATAGAGGGTCAAGTGAAATGGAAAGTACAGGACAGTTTATAAGCCTTTTGGCTTTTGACTCGACCCTGTCCAAAAGCCGGGTGAAACCAGAGCCCCCCCCCAGATATGAGAACAGTACTCCATACAAGGGCGGATGAGACCCTTGTATAGCTGGAGTAACTGAGAAGAGGAAAAAAGTCTCGCAGTCTAAACAGAACTCCCAGTTTCTTTGAGGCCGCCCTAGCAACCGTTGTGATGTGAGGTTTCCAAGACATTTTTTTGTTTATGCTAAGGCCAAGGATGTTTATATTGTCAACAGGAGAGACGAGAGAACCGTCGAAAGAGATAGGAAAGTTAGAAGGTGTTTTAGAGAGGGAGATTTGTAGAAGTTGAGTTTTTAAAGAATTGAATTTCACAAGGTTGAGACGACCCCACCCGGAAATCCTATCCAGATCAGCGAGAATAGAATCGGAAAGATTAAGATGAGAGGCAATTCTAGAAGTAAAAGAGGGAGCAGAATTGAAATGAGTTGAAGAATGAAGGGTCGAGTCATCGGCATATGAGTGGATAGAGTTAGATGTGCAGGCGAGAAGATCATTAATGAAAAGTAAGAATAAAGTAGGAGATAAGACAGAACCCTGAGGAACACCACTATTGACAGAAAAAGAAGAAGAAGTCGCTCCATCAACCACAGCCGATATTGAGCGACTTGAAAGAAAGCAAGCTAGACATAAGTAAGCAAAGAGAAGGAGGAAACCCAAAGGAGGGGAGCTTGGAGAGCAGTGACGCGTGCCATACCCGGTCAAATGCTTTGATATGTCAAGCGCCACCACGCAAGTCTCCCCGTAGTTCCTAAGAGCGGAAAACCATAAATCGGTTAAATAGGAAAGTATATCGCCAGCAGACCTTGAACGCCGAAAGCCGTACTGGCGATCGGAAAGAAGAGAATGAGATTCCAGATGGTCTAAGAAGTGAGAGTTGAGAAGGGTTTCAAAGATCTTATAGAATACAAGTGAGAGCGATAGGGCGATAGGGGTTAGAAGGATCAGAGTGGTTTCTTTTTTCGAACAGCTGATAAGTGCGTGCTTCCAACACCGAGGGAAAGTGCTAGTATTGAGACATAGAGAAAATAGTTGAACGAGGGGCGGGTCAGCACGTAAGCACATTCCCTCAAAACTCGGGGAGGAATGCCACCACCCGCCTTCCTAACGTTCATAGATCTCAGGAGCCCATGCACCCGATCAAATGTAATCACAGGCAAAGACATAGGACACCTGAGAGGAGAAGGAGGAGGAGGAGGAGGAATGCCAGAATCGTCCAAGGTTGAGTTAGAGGAAAATAGGAGGCCGAAGAGATTGGCCTTTTCAGTTGGAGAGTTAGCAACAGAGCCATCAGATCGAATATATATATATATATATATATATATATATATATATATATATATATATATATATATATATATATAGTATATATAACGTACATATACATACATACAAATATACATACATATATATATATATATATATATATATATATATAATGATTAATTATATAATATTATATTATATATTCCATTATATTATATTATATTATTTATATTATATTACCTTATATTAATTATATTATATTATTATATTATATTATATTATATTATATTATATTATATTATATTATATTATATTATATTATATTATATTATATTATATTATATTATATTATATTATATTATTTATTTTATTATATTATATTATATCATACTATATTATATTATATTAATTATATTATATTATATTATATTATATTATTTTATATTATATTATATTATATTATATTATATTATATTATATTATATATTAAAGGAATATATTTCATTATTTCTAAATTTTTTTCATAGCTTAAATATTAATAAAACTTTTTTCAAATTTGGGACGAAAACTTTCTTGGCCTTTTTAAAGTAATCTACGAAAGTAAATTTACATTATAAAAAGGATTGAGAGAGAGAGAGAGAGAGAGAGAGAGAGAGAGAGAGAGAGAGAGAGAAAAAAATTAAGAAAAATAAAAAAAAAAAAACGAAAATATATATATATATATATATATATATATATATATATATATATATATATATATATATATATATATATATATATATATATATATATATATATATATATATATATAAAGAGACAACAATATGACTTTTACATGCGCATATATATATATATATATATATATATATATATATATATATGAGAAGAGAGAGAGAAGTGGAGAGAGAGAGGAGAGAAAGAGAGAGGAGAGAGAGAGAGGAGAGAGAGAGAGAGAGAGAGAGAGAGAGAGAGGACTAAAAGGAATGAATAAAATATAATGGAGATTTACCCTCTCCCTCTCGGACCTCTTGTGAAAAAAAAAAAAATACATCAAAATCGAGAACGCAATGGATTTCGTGTGGGCTGTTATGACCGACCGGTAACTTATCCGTCAAGACTGATAAATATATTCCGACCGAATCGAAGAGGGAGGTCGTATAAGTTATCGAAAGGCGAGTGGTTGAGAAATAGGGAAATGAAGCGGAAGAGGTTTCCGCGTGAATGTGTGTTTGTGTGTGTGTGTGTGTGCGTGAATGTGTGTCTGGGTTATCCGTCGATTGTTTTCTTTTCATACGTAGTGATTGAATTGTAAATTTAAAAGTATGAAACGTGAAACTGTTAGATTATACTGTATATAATAAATCGATGTAATGATTACATATTATTATTATTATTAAAGAAAGATATTATTACATATTATTACATACATAGATACATACACATACACACATAGGATTATTCCATGAAAGAGAATTTATTATTATATACATGGAACTTTGATATACATATATATATACATATATATATATATATATATATATGTATATATATATATATATATAGATATATATATATATATATATATATATATATATATATATATATATAAAGAGGAGATACATACACATATATATATATACATACATATACATACATATTATTATTACATATTATTACATACATATTATTACACATATACATAGGAAGAGAAGGTGAGTAATTTCTCTATACTTAAATATAATTAGTAATAAATATTCATAAACATATATATGTATATATATATATATATATGTTATTATTATTATTATTACATATATATAGCAGCATATATATATATATATATATATATATATATATATATATATATATATATATATATATATATATATATATATATATATATATATATATATATATATATATATATATATATAGCAGCAGCAGTGGGCATATATATATATATACATATACATACATACATATATATATATATATATATATATATACATATACATATACATATATTTAAATAGCTATATATATATACATATAGATATATTAACATATATATAAGAACATATATATATATATATATATATATATATATATATATATATATATATATATATATATATATATATATATATATATATATATATATATATATATATATTTACATAATAATAAAACATATATTCAAAAAAATGGCGTATCTATGGGATCACCTTTAGGACCAACTTTTGCAGATTTCTACATGTCATCTGTAGAAAACAAAATTTTTAATGAAAACGCCCCATTCAATCCTTTCTTTTACATTCGATACGTAGACGACACCTTTGTAATATTTAACGATCCAGAACATATTCAAGAATTCAAATCCAAAATAGAAGATCTCAGTGGTTTAAAATTTACTTTTGAAAGAGCAAAAAATAACTACATTAATTTCTTAGATGTTAATATTAAAATTAAAGAGGATGGAAAATTGATAGAAGTGTCTACGTTAAATCTACAGATAAAGGAACATACTTGAATTTTGACTCTTTCACTCCTCTAAACTACAAAATTGCTACCATAAAAACTTTAGTTCACCGAGCGTTTAAGATATCGTCTGATTGGACCCTTTTTAATATAGAAATTAAAAGAATAACGCAGAATCTAATAAACAATAACTTCCCCAGTATATTATAGAGAAAACTATAAAGAACACTTTAAATAATTTATTTACCAATACCATGAATGAAAACGAAAACGATAAGCTCGTAGTATATTACAAAACTGAAAATATCAGTCAGAAAAAAGAGGAAGAGAACAAATTAAAATTAATTTTAAAAGAGCATATTAAAGCAAAAGACTGGAAGAAGCTTATATTAAGATCGTACTATAAGCCATTGAAACTGAGCTCGTGCTTCTCTACTCGTGAAGCGCTTTTGGATGGTGAGAGTAGTAACGTTGTGTACTGATTTCAATGTTCTGAAAGTGGATGTAACGCCTCTTATATTGGATACACAACGAATACCCTCAACATGAATAATGTCGCAACATAAGTATAAGCCGAGTAAAATATTTCAACATTTTAAAGAAGAACACCACAAAAATCCCGATAACAGCATAAAAGAGGGCTTCTCCATCATAACAAGAAAAAATGATTTTTATGAATTGCGCCTAGGGGAATCATTGCTCTTAAGGAAACATAAACCAATGATAAACATAAAATATAACGAAATGTCCAATTTTTTTAACATCTTTAAATGACAAAAAGTCAATGTAAGTTAACTTCTCTAACTTTTAAATTTATTAATTTTATTTATTTATTTTTTGTTATTAGTTTACACGACATTTATTTTATCAAAATTGTTAAAATATTAAAAATAAAATTTATTCCTTGAAAATGTCCGAAGTGTACGAACGAAAGCTTGGTACTATACTTAAATCAATTGTTTTATTTTATTCAAGAATAATTTTAAAGAAAATTTCTTCTGTTGAAAGAAATACTTTCAGGAGGCTTGAAAAGCATCAAAATCATACAATAATAATAATAATAATAATAATAATAATAATAATAATAATAATAATAATAATAATAATAATAATAATAATAATAATTAAAATAATTAAAAATTAAAATAATAATTAAAAGATTCGGTTAAACACCCGAAATTCAGTTGAAACTGAACGAAGCAACAA
>JABUQX010139922.1:0-2500 GCA_015478945.1 Trachelipus rathkii
GTTAGCTTAATGGATCCTCCCTATTTTGAACAAATTTTATTCTCCCTTTGAGTGCATCCAAATCATTATCAAATAAATTAATGACTCCATATTTAGTTGCAAATGTTTCTTCAATATCTTTAACTAAAATACCCCTTTTCAATATTACATTTTTATAAACAAAGTTACATGGCTTATTAAATAATCTAAATACAGTGCATAATTTTAAATTGTTTAAATAATGATCAAACATGAGCCATTCCAATGAATTACAAATAAAATGATTACTACTCCTATTCGAAATTCCATAAACTTTTTTTAAAGCATTGTGAAAGCTAACTTCAAACTGTCTGTAAACTTGACTAATATTATACTTATTCATCCATAAATTAGCTCCATAGAATGGCATACAAAATGATTTCATTAAGAAGAGAACAATATCCGATCTTAAGGAACCAAATCTTCTTAAAATAACATTAAATTTTCCTAGAAATTTATCCCTAGCTCGTCTAACGTCAGATTTTTCTTCTAGATTTTTATTTAAAATAGAGCCAAGATATTTAGTTTCCATAGAACACTTTAGAAAACCCTGAGAAATCTTTACTTTAACTAATTCATCCTTATTTTTAGTTGATCTATTACAAAACGCAATCACTGTACTTTTATCTACATTTAATTTCAAGCATAATCTCTTAATTACATTTTCCGTTATGTCTAAGAGTTTTTGTAGTCCTTCTATTGAGGGAGCCAACAAAACTAGATCATCTGCGTACATAACAACATTAGACATGCTCATACCTAATCTCGCACCTATTTTACTATTTACCAATTCTTTTATAAGTTCATCTATATAAATGCAAAAGAGTAGAGGTGACAGAATTCCTCCTTGTCTAACACCATTTTTTATCTTCCATCTATTTGATACATTATTTTTAAATTTAACATGAGCAAACTGATTGTTGTAAATATGCACTAAAATATTATGCATTATATCAGGAATTTTCAAATTCTCCAATTTCTTAAATAAAATGTCATGATTGACTTTGTCAAATGCCTTCGAAAGGTCTAAGAATGCCGCATACATGGTTGAACCTCCCTCGATGTATTCTGCAATTGTTTCCTTCAAAACGAAGATTGCAGTCTCTGTAGAGCAATTTCTTCTAAAGCCATGCTGCCTATCATCCAGAATGACATAATCTTTAATCCTATTCAGAATTCCATATTCAAACAGCCTTAGAAAGACAGATGACATCATCACCGGTCTATAATTATTGGAATCACAGCAATTTCCGTATTTATCTTTTATAATCGGGGTTATCGAGCCCTCCAATAGGTCACATGGAATATGATTGTGCATCATACATACATTCATGAATTTTGCAATAATTTTATACAACTTTTCCGTCCCAAATTTCAAATGATATAAGTGAATCCCATCTGGACCTAAAGTTGGATTCATTTTATTAATTATTTCATTAATTTCCATAGCAGTGAATAATTCATAAACTTCTGTCCAATGAGCTTTTTTAAAAGCATTCTTAGTGTGAAATTGGGAAGATCTATCATCAAACACTTTCCTAAATTTATTCGAGAATAATTCCGCTATATTTCCATCATCATTTTCTTCATCAATCTTTATTGCGTCTCTCTTTAATAAACCTTCCTTACTAACCATATTCCAAAATAATTTTAAATTTTTACCACTAAAACTTTTGGCAAATTTTTCATTTCTTATCTCGTTTTCCATCAATCTACATTTTTTTAATTCAAATTTAAACTTAGCTCGTGATTTACACATTTTGTCAAATTCCGTACCCTGACGTTTTCTTCCTTTCTTTTTCCATTCTCTAAAATGCCAATTTGCTTCTTTATAAAAATCCCTTAATTTTTCATTCCATCCTGGCGTACATTTTTTAACATTTTTAATGACTACAGAAAACTTTTTACTTGCAGTTTGTAGAACTTTACATATATCTTTATACCAATGTTTTATCTGAATTAAATGTTTATCATTGCTGCAGTTATACTTACTGCAGAAAGCAACCTCCTTTTCTAAAAAATTATTTTTATCAAGTAGGTAGTCAATATTATTAGCATACTCATTTTTCTCTTCAACCGTGAGTTTATTCCAATATATAAACTCATTATTAACATCTTCACAATCCAAAAATTGATTACAATCTTCAATTCTTAGTTTACAGGACATCGGAAAATGATCATACAAACTATGATCATATAAAATATGCACTTCATCAAAAATATCTTTTAAGTTCCCTGAACACAATACATGATCTAACCAAGATGTCGTATTATGTGCCGGAGACAAATAAGTAAATGAGTCACCAGGTAAACTATTATCAACTATATATAGATTATTTCTTTCGATAAAATCATTAATCAGGCCTGCAAAAATTGAATCATCGAAACTTGTATTAAAATCTCCCATAATAATTAAAGAATCGTGTTTCGTACTTTTCACTACTGCTTCCACTTCTGTTAAAGAATTAATATATTCCAAAAT
>JABUQX010139922.1:17500-20000 GCA_015478945.1 Trachelipus rathkii
ATATATATATATATATATATATATATATATATATATATATATATATATATATATATATATATATATATATATATATATATATATATATATATATATATATATATATATATATATATATATATATATATATGTGTGAGAGAGTGTGAGAGAGAGGAAGATCTGAGTCGTTGTTTATTGAATTGAACGAAACACGAAGTGCCGTTTCCCCGATTCACCAAGCACAGATGGACTTTGCATTTTTCACACATCGCTATTGTCCTTTGTTTGATGCAAAGTTAGCACCGTTTCCTCTTCTTGGTAAAGAATGGCCAGTGAGAGATATTGTCAAACCTGACCGACAATGCAGGAGTATATTCGCGGTTAGGTATTGGGTTACGAATTGCTCCAGCTCTGGCTCCCCCTCTGGTAGAACTCGGTCTTCCTCTTGGGGTACCAGTGTGGATAGAGTTCAATAAACCTTCTGCCACGTCGGTTTTGAAATTGACTAGTGGCATAAAGGGTTTTTTCTCATTTTTGCTCACATGCACCCTCCGGTACAACAGCCAGGCATTGACAATCGAAAGGTCCAGCAAATAATAATAATGGAATTGAACGAAACACGAAGTGCCGTTTCCCCGATTCACCAAGCACAGATGGACTTTGCATTTTTCACACATCGCTATTGTCCTTTGTTTGATGCAAAGTTTGCACCGTTTCCTCTTCTTGGTAAAGAATGGCCAGTGAGAGATGTTGTCAAACCTGACCGACAATGCAGGAGTATATTCGCGGTTAGGTATTGGGTTACGAATTGCTCCAGCTCTGGCTCCCCCTCTGGCCCCCCCTCTGGTAGAACTCGGTCTTCCTCTTGGGGTACCAGTGTGGATAGAGTTCAATAAACCTTCTGCCACGTCGGTTTTGAAATTGACTAGTGGCATAAAGGTTTTTTTCTCATTTTTGCTCACATGCACCCTCCGGTACAACAGCCAGGCATTGACAATCGAAAGGTCCAGCAAATAATAGAAGATCCGAGTATACCATTTTCTGGATTTGAAGTCAATCCTGTATAGCTCAATGAGCATATCTGCAAGATCGACTCCACCCATATACTTACTGTACTCGTGTACAGAGAATGGTCTCTCGATCTCCACATATTTCTGTACCTTTGAATCCCACCGGCAACATAAATCGTGGGGTTCAACACCAGCATAGTTGGATAACAAGTGTACAGACTTATTATCATACCAACGTATGGCAATACAGTCTGTCACCTTGTCTACCCAATTATCAGATCTTCCCCTTCCCTCTTTCTATATATATATATATATATATATATATATATATATATATATATATATATAATAATAATATATATATATATATATATATATATATATATATATTTATAATAATAATAATAATAATAATAATAATAATAAAAATAAAAATAATAATAATAATAATAATAATAATAATAATAATAATAATAATAATAATAATAATAATAATAATAATAATAATAATAATAATAATAATAATAATAATAATAATAATAATAATAATAATAATAAAAAGAGTCAGAGTCGTGTTATTTGTTTTATGGTTGCTAAGCCTCGATGGTACTTTGAAGTCACATGTGAACCGGAGGCTTTTTACATCGAGTAACTTTTTTTTTTTTAGCTTTTTTACTACATAAAAACAACAACAAAAATAACAAAAAAAAACTCTTATAATAAGTAAATAACCACAGAAAAACATCATTTCACGAAAAAAGAAAAAAAATCTTTCAAAGCCTAAAACACCCTTTTTTCACGACAGCTGTGATAACACTAATGATTTTTTAGATATTGTGAACGATTCTGACGACATAGATTGATACTTTTTGGTACTTTATGAAAAAAAAATCAGAAAAATCGGTATATTTTGGCCAAAAATAGCGATAAAAAAATATGGTACTCTCACGTTCCAGTGGGACTTAAAGAGTTAAAGGTGGCCTCATCGCTCCAGACAATTTTGTGTGGAAACCCTGCATCTTCTGCACATTTAGCTAGGTACCAATCACAAAATTGATGGACGCTATCTAGATGTGTGTCTCCCGAGCCGTTTGTCCTAGAGATTTCTGTTGGGATCGGATGAGGGTTTCCTGTACCTGCTCTTCCTTTGCAGGGTTGGTGGATGTCTGTGGTCGTCCAGAATGTTTCTTTTAGACGTTGTGAACGGTTCCATCTGCTTCAAATTTCTCTCTGATGCGGGCAATGGTCCAGTGCGTTGGTGGCGGTTTATCGAACTTTCTTCTGAACCGTCTTTGCACTTCCGGTGGCGTTTCCGGTGGTCATAAGCATTTAGGACAAACTATCTCTCTTCAAAGTAAAGTTGATCTCCTGCCATTCTGTTACAGTAGATACACAGAAAAAAACAAAAAACAGTCAATGTGTTAGTATATTTTTTATATATATATATATATATATATATATATATATATATATATATATATATATATATATATATATTTATTTATTTATAT
>JABUQX010139922.1:22500-32500 GCA_015478945.1 Trachelipus rathkii
TATATATATATATATATATATATATATATATATATATATTAGGAAGGTCGATATTTGGAAGCCTAATTGCACCTCTTCAGGAAGTCCAATATGGATATCTATTTGACATACTTGATATATTAGAGTTATGCGAGCCCAATACTCCTTAAATATTAAGGAAAAATGTTAAAAAGGAAATTAATTTCATATATGAGTAGACCTAATGCTAGAAATACTGTACCACTGATACTTTAATACTAACATTATAATACTAATACTACTAATAAAATAACATAAGATTAATATTAATACAAATCTTTACTCTTTATTACTTAGGAAACATTTCTTAAAATTATTTCTATTGATTTTTGCAGTGAAAAGTTAGCATAGATTTTCTTGGTTCTATGACATTAAAAATATATTTAAACCCGTTTTCAGAGACAATTCGATCATATGAGGCCCTTGTGATTAAGTTAATTTCATGTTCGACGCCGTGGGTGTCACATGGAATAAGAGGAAGTTCAAAAGGATTTTGTTATAGCTTTAAGTAGATCATCATTTGAAAAATATTGTAAGGGTGGTGTGGATGTTATGATTTTCTTGTTCTAATCGATCATGTCAGTACATGTAGTACTTAATAAATATTAATGGGCAGTACAAAACTTCTCTTTGTTCCTCATGTTGTAGCTTTCGTTATAAGGTAAAGGGCTACCTTTCTTACCTTTACTCTAGGATCCGTGATCATTAAAGGAAAAATGTTTTCTGAGTGGGCAAAGAATGCATTGTTTTTGAGAACATTTTCTATGAGTGTACGAAGTACCTCCCTCTGATTTCTGATGAAAGAAATTAAGTAGTAAAAATTCAAAGCACCATCTGTAGCTTTTGGATGTGATTTAATTCAAAACCAACCTGGGACATATATTTCTAATATGATGTTAACTAAATCCTGGAGATTTGTTCCTGCCATTAACGTAGGATTCTATTAGCTCCTGTGAGCCATCTTGCCTGATGCGAAGTTACTCTAGAATTTAAAGCCAACTGCTTTGAAATGTTGCCAGATTTTATTCCAATGCATATTTCTTAGATATATTTTTGGTCATTATGAGGTCTAATTGTTTCTTCAGAAACTTCAATTTCACATAGCAAAGACGCATATTCAACTATGTTTAATTTTGTTAAATCTTTTTTTATTTTATTTCCAATCAAACCTTTGAAACTCTTTGGGTCCGTTTTTTTTACCATCAATCATTTCAAATACATGTCTAAAGGGCAGTTCATTAACAAACAGAAACCATATTAGCCACTGAAGAGGCCTCTCAAAATGAACTTCAATTGATTTTATTACACCACCTATACGGCCAGTGTTTACAACTGTACCTTCACAGAGAATTGTTTTAAGGGATCAGAATCAAATAGAAATGTAACTAATTCATTTGCTATTCATCAAGCGCTCCCGTTGTTAGGAGTTATGTGATCTATGTAGTCATCACCTGATTCTTTAATAAGAACGTAATGCTCTTCAGATTCCATACCTGCAAGTTTGATCTTTTCTTCCATCAAAAATGATGCACTCAATTCTCTGGTTCTGAAGCTTGTGTAGAGTTTGCTTACTCAACTAGACTCTTTTTCTCTCTTTTTCTTTTTTTATCTAGCATATTGCTTGCTTATAAGACCCCCATTTCTTTCAGCAGCTCTACAACCTAGGCGGTATCTCTCTGCTGTCACAGACAATTTATCATATCAAAATATGTTCTGAACGTTTTCTCGTAATTCAGAATCTGGAATAAAAGATGAATCACTCTTTTTGTCGCTGTTAATATTTTCGTCAACGTTGACTGAAGAATCATCAGTTTAACTAATGTAGAAAAGCTTTCAACAGGACTACTAGATTTCATTTTCTACATTCAAGTATTGCATATCTATCTTGAGTTCTTTCAACGTGACCTATCTATTGAACAAGCTTGTTAATTCTTTCTTTTTGTCCAACTAAAGATTCTCACTCAATTACAGAAATTCTATCTTCTTTTCTGTTGAATTTCTTATCATAGCAAATATATATATATATATATATATATACTATATATATATATATATATATACTTCTTATATATATATATGCTATATATATACTCTCTCTCTTTCTCTCTCTCTGCAAACAATAATACTCTCATATATATATGCTCTCATATATATATATATATTATATATATATATATTAAACATCCCATAAATCCCCAAGTTTTTTAATAGATGTCATTTCTTTTGTTTGATTGGAACTAACGATTTGCAGCTGGCTGATCAAAGTTCAGCTTTCATAGCAACCGCCTCCAGGCGATATGAGAGGGAAATAAAAACCGATTCCAAATGCGTTCGACATCTTTTGCTACAATTTTATAACATTCTTTTGATGTTTTCGCAGCCCTTCATTCAAAATCTTCTCTATTCTTAACAAAATAGGTGGTGACAAAAGACATCAAGGAACTTTGAACAGGGCTGTCAGGCTTTGGAAAGGGTGTAGATTGCCAAATAAGGAATTGTGTTTTGCTTTTTTTGTGGACATCTTTATTATGTACTTTTTATATATTATATTATATTATATTTATATATATATATATTTTACTGCTATATATATATATATATATATATATATATATATATATATATATATATATATATATATATATATCTCTCTCTATATATAATATATCTTTTCTCACTACTCTTTCATATATATATATATATATATATATATATATATATATATATATATATATATATATATATATATATATATATTTTTTAGTATAAATCATCACATATATATATATATATATATATATATATATATATATATATATATATATATATATATATATATATATTAATAGAACCCATCTTGCCTAGATATAATTTCTCCCAATTGTGAGTTATAGTTTATTTCATTTAATTTTGTAATACGATAGGAATATAATTAATTTTAGACTTATCAAGTTAAGAATTGATATTATTATTTTAGTTAATTGCTATATTTAAGATACTGCCAAAGACTATAAAAAGGCAGAGATTTTATGATAAGGGCTTTTTGCGTTTCGTACTATCATTCTTGAAACTTGTGATTGTGTTATCTCCTAATATTACTTTTGAGTAAAACTCCTGCTTTATCTTGATTGTTTGCTATCCTGCACAGCGACCTGATTATTAGAAACTATTCTCATTGGAACTTGAGCCCAGTTATTCAGCAAAGTTTTAAAGGATTAATATAGTTCAAACCCCTAGACAAACAGAAGTTATTTATTGATACTGAACCATTCCTCATCTATAAATATCGCGACAGTTTTTTGGGTGTGCCTTGTGTCCAAAGAGAAGGAATATAACTTAACATTATTTCTTCATCACACTTGCTGGATTCAGATACTCTCTTCTCTTTTATTCTTCACGGTCTCTCTCCACTTTGTCAACATTAATAATGGACTACCAATCCTGGTGCCAGATGGCTAAAGAATTAGGCCTAAAAGGCAAAGAGTCTCTGGAATTCATCAAAAGAAGGTCTACAAAGGGAAGGTTGCTTTAAAGCAGGGAATGGAAGAGGAGCTCAACTCAAGAGAAGAGGGAAGCTGAAAGAAATGCTCAACTCAAGAAAGAAAAAGAAGAAGACGATAGGAAAGCTGAAGAAGCCGAACGCACACGGAACTTTGAATTGGAAAAAATACGACTGTCCAATCAGTCTCAATCGTCCGTCCATTTAAACACCTGTTGCCCAAAGGACTTAGCTGTTCATCGTAGAGAGGCAGGACTCTCTAGATTAAACGACATCGCTTCTCACGCGGATAGATTTCTTCAAGAAAGGGGTAAGAACCTTTGTTCCAAAAAGCAAGACTTTAACCTTTCTATGGCATATGGTAGTAACGAGGATAAAATAAACCATAATACTCAACGCCAATACACCAAAGTTTGTGGAATATGCCACAAAGGCGTCCAGCGT
Organism: Trachelipus rathkii; assembly: GCA_015478945.1. NCBI lineage: Eukaryota > Metazoa > Arthropoda > Malacostraca > Isopoda > Trachelipodidae > Trachelipus > Trachelipus rathkii. The sequence goes on from JABUQX010139922.1 coordinate 26,462, forward strand.
TTGGTATTCTTTAAAGTGACAACAGATTTCCAATGTCCGGCACTATTTTATTAATAATTTTAACCGCAGGTGAACCCAGCCTTGAAGAAGATGGCGTCCCCAAGAAAGAAGTACCTGTCTACCGTTTACAATTGGTAATCCACAATGGCAAAGGGATTCTACCATCGGCATCATCAGTGTGAAGACGATGGGTCAATGTTGGCGATTGAAAAAAAAATGGTAAGGACGGCATGTTGCACGTCAATGGTAAATCTATTTCCGTTATAACCATGTCATGTCAGGATAATACAAACGCCAGACATCTCCTCATGCCCGTGACGAATGGTTCTATAAATGGCATTGACGTATCAGTACTTCGTGATACAGGGTGTAATGGCGTAATTGCGAAAAAGAAGTTTGTGAAAAACCATCAATTCACAGGCGAGAGTAGAAAATTGCTGCTAATTGGTAACACCCTTGGGACAGCCCCTGAAGCAAGAATTTGGATTCGCACTCCGTTTTATACGGGGTACGTCGAAGCTTTATGTCTGAACGACGCCTTATATGATTTAACATTGGGAAATATCCCAGGCGCGCTAGGTCCGGAGACAATAGGTTACGAAAATGATGATAAAATTAATACCGACAAGGACACATCCACTGTTAAAGTTACTTGTGAAGCAGAAAATGCTATCGAAAATAAAAATGATACCAACGTGGACACATCCATTGTTGAAGTTACTTGTGAAGCAGAAAATGCTGTTGAAAATAAAAATGATACCGACGTGGACACGTCCATTGTCGAAGTTACTTGTGAAGCAGAAAATGCTACTGAAAATAATGATAAAATTAATACCGACGTGGACACAACCATTGTCGAAGTTATTTATAAAGCTGAAAATGCTATTGAAAAATATAATGATAAAATTAATACCGACGTGGACATAACCATTGTCGAAGTTGTTTATGAAGTTGAAAATGCTATTAAAAAAAATAATGATAAAATTGATGTCGGCAAAGACACATCCGTCGCCGAAACAAATCATGCTACAAAAGATAGTAAAACAGTGGAAGAAGAATATGAAAGGAAGTTGAGAGAAGAGAAAAAGTCAAACTCAAACTGTTTTGGAGCCAGTATTAACGAGACAATAAAGTCTGAGGTGAAAGCAGTGATGCCTGAGGATGTTAATAGTAGATTAGAGGGAAGAGTGTTCCAGTTAACACCAGTGGAAGAAGAATATGAAAGGAAGTTGAAAGAAGAGAAAAAGTCTCAAACTGAGGCGTCATCTGAAGATCAGCTGACCACTCCTTTGGAAAATATCCAAGATGAAAATGATGATGCAGATGCAGTAGTACCTGAAGAAAATAAAGAGAAGGAGAAGGAACTTCAAAACCATGAGGAGAATGGTGTAGTAGAGACTGCAGAAACATTAATCAATGATGCTCTTTCTTCTCCTCTCGCTCAAGAATCTCATGCAGTGGAAAAAGGTCATGAACTCTCTGTAGCTAACCAAGAGGAAGTTGCAGTGACTGCTCCCACTCCCTTTTCTCCACAAGGAGGTCCCAGGTCAGTTCATTCAGAGCATCCCCATTCTCCATCAGGAGCAGAAGATGCAAAGGATTATGCACCAACAAAATCTAGGACGTTTAGCCAGCCAAAGTCCAGCCGCTTCTTTCTGGATGGCCAAGAGAACTGGAATAGAGGAATGATCAAAGGCTGTTTGGAGAAGAAGAACATTGAAATTGGAAAACTCCAAACCTTCGTTGATACAAAAGAGTTTGCCATCTTGATTGCTTCCATTGCAATGTCGAAAGAGATCGAGGAAATAAAGAAGCTCTTCAGCGTGGATGAAGCCAAAATGACGGCACAGTACAAATATCGTACAGGAAGACTGTACTCTTTTCAGGCGAGAATATCCATGACGTTCTTTCAAGACTGAAAGATGCATCCGCTGTCTTCTTAGGAGGGCGTTAATGTCCAGGTTCATCTTGCTGGAGGCCGTAATTTCTGGTGTGAGTCACTAGATTCTTTATTAATTTGGAAAAGACTATTATTAGATTTCGCTATTATTTATTTAAGGTTATAATATTTCATAATTCACAATTTTATTATTTTAGTTAATTGCTATATTTAAGATACTGCCAAAGACTATAAAAAGGCAGAGATTTTATGATAAGGGCTTTTTTGCGTTTCGTACTATCGTACTTGTGAGTTTGCCATCTTGTACTATTACATTTGAGTAAAACTCCTGCTTTATCTTGATTGTTTGCTATCCTGCACAGCGACCTGATTATTAGAAACTATTCTCATTGGAACTTGAGCCCAGTTATTCAGCAAAGTTTTAAAGGATTAATATAGTTCAAACCCCTAGACAAACAGAAGTTATTTATTGATACTGGCTTTAGCTTAACTGGATGCTGATAATCAACAAGAGCCATATATATATATATATATATATGCTCTCATATATAACTCATATATATATATATATATATATATATATATATATATATGCTCTTTATATATATATATATATATATATATATATATATATATATATATATATATATGTATATATATATGTATATGTAATATATATACCATATATATATATTTTATATATATATATATATATATATATATATATATATATATATATATATATATATATATATATATATATATATATATATATATATATATATATATATATATATATATATATATATATATATATTAGGTAAAGGTATTGGGCCTTTTATAGGAATAGCAGAATGTGTGTGTGAGAGTGTTAGGAGGGGAGAGTGAGATGTTTGGGTGGAGAGGGTTGGGAGACAAAGGATGTGTAGTATGCTTCATTATTTTTGAATGATGAGGGGGGGGAGAGGGGTGGAATTGATGGATAGGGGTGATAGATGGGAAGTGAACATGATACTATTTGCGGATGATACTACCTTGGTGGCGAAGGATTCAGAAGGGTTGTAGTATTTGGTGAAGGAGTTTGAGAGAGTGTGTGGACAAAAGGGTCTTAGGATAAATTACAAAATTAAAGTGGTGTTGAGGAGGAGGAAGCAGATGAGATGAGTTAAGTGCAGAGTGGGGTGCCAGTGCAGAAGAAATGCAGGTTCAGATATTTGGGATCGTTGGGAGTAGGAAGGAAGGGATGAAGGAAGAGATAGATCATGCAAGAGTAGGAAAAGGAATAGGGGCATTTAGATTGGTTTAGTCCATCCAAAGGCGTACATCACAAAGCTCAGAATATGAATGTTTGAAATTGTGTGTTAACGGTACTATGGAGTTGTGGCTGCCAGGAGGTTAAGATGCTAGGTCAAAAGATGAATTTCAGGAATCTGAAAAAAAAAGGGGTTGAAATAGTTTATGGGGTTAGTAAAGAGGGTCCGGGAACTCCGGAGTAATAAAGGAATTAGAAGTGTTTGATGAGGAAAGAGGCAGGAGTAGGGGTCATTAAGATGGTTTGGACATCTAGAGAGAATAGGAACAGAGGGTGGTTAGGAGAGTTTGGAAGGCGGAGGGGATAGGAAGGAAGGGAGACCAAGAAGGAGGTGGATGGATGGAATAAAGGAAATGTTGGAGAGGGACAGGGGTGAAGAAAGGTAGGGTCATTGGCAGAGATAGAAGTGGGAATGGAGGTGGGTGAGGCGAGATGGAAGGAAGTAGCCAGTAGGGGGCTGCACGTGCCACTACCCGCTTTTGCGGGGAATAAGTGCTTGGCAAAATATATATGTATGTAGCCAAATAACATATATATATATATATATGTATATATATATATATATATATATGTATATATGTATATACTTAATGTTTGTGTATTTATGACAATTTGGCCTTAGCAATAATATATATATATATATATATATATATATATATATATATATATATATATATATATGCATATGTATATATATATATATATATATATAACTCTATATATATATATATATATATATATATCTTCCTCTCTCTCTCTCTCTCTCTATATATATATATATATAAAATATTAAATTGTATTATAGTGACATCTATCTAATATATATGTATCTATATATATATATATATATATCCTACACCTTCTCTCTCTCTCACTCTCTCTATATATATATATATATATATATATATATATATATATATAAACAGCAAATAAATTAAAATGTGGTTTAGATTATATATTATTATATAAAATCTAATACTGTTTTGCTAATCTAAAGGGCATTTTATATTTTTCAACCCATATGCTTTTGAGATTTTATGTATCTAAAGGCATATTAAAAGGATAAAAATGACACTCCGAATAAATGCATGGGCCAAAGGTAATAGGTATGATTTGGTTGAATTAGTTCAAAATTTTAAAAAATAGTCAAACCAAGGGAAAAAAAGGGTTTTATGTATGAGGGAAACAGAGGTTACAGATGGAACACCTTCCGCCTCTCTCTCCTCCTCCTCTCCTCCTCCTCTATACTCACTCTCCTGCTCTCACTCATATATATCTTTCTCCACTCTCTTGCTCTTTCTCATATATATATCACTCATTGATTTAAGTAGAGTTTTTGAGAATAATCTGACAAATACAAAGAAAAAGATCCAGAGAAATGACACCAAATTTGAGCAACTGTTGCCAAATAACAAGTTTCTCAGAAACTTATAATAGTTATAGCAAGGAGTCTTTGTTCGCCGAAGGAAATGATGAAGAGGAGTTGCTTCATTCTGTAAAACGAAAAGGAAGAGGCACATTGGGAAACTTAGACAGAGGGTCAACAAAACAGGTTCTGGAAATTTAAGTTCTCGTCAAGATTATACGGCTGAACTCATTTCAAGTAACGATGCGGCGTAAGTGTTTATATATATATATATATATATATATATATATATATATATATATATATATATATATATATATATATATATATATATATATATATATATATATATATATATATATATATATATATATATATATATATATATATATATATATATATATATATATATATATATATATATATATATATATATATATAAAAATATCTTTTTTTATATATATATATATATATATATATATATATATGTATATGTATATATATATATATATATATATATATATATATATATATATATATATATATATATATATATATATATATATATATATATAATAAAAGCAGTTTATTACTTCACCTTGTCTACAAAGGATTATTAATTAAAAGATATGATTGATTTTCTCTTTATTAAATAATAATTACTAGTAATCATGGATGGAAAATTAATGCTATTTTTAATAATTATTAATGCCCACAATTTATTCAATATATATATATATATATATATATATATATATATATATATATATATATATATATATATATATATATATATATATATATATATATATATATATATATATATATATATATATATATATATATATATATATAGACTTGTCCTTTAAAAGGAAGTTAACCGATATATATATTGAACGAAAGATGTAATCGATTTTTTTTCGATTATTTCAAGGCAATATAGCGTCAAAGTTGCCAATAACTTTTTTTTAAACTTAAGCATCTATACTGAAGATTAAGTTGTAAATATGAGGAAAATTTGCATGAATAATATTTCTTATTATTTCATCTAGTTTGTGTATTTTCTCATAAAAATTTTTTATCGCCTCGATTGTAGTCAGTTTTGTTGCAAAATGAAGATCGATACGCAGTAAATGTTTTTTACCCCCAAAGAGAATACATTTTCTTCCTGATGCATTTTTCACAATTTTCCAATCTCTATCTATCTATCTATCTATCTATCTATCTATCTATCTATCTATCTATCTATCTATCTATCTATCTATCTATCTATCTATCTATCTATCTATCTATCTATCTGTTTGCCTGTCTGTTTGCCTATCTATCTATCTATCTATCTATCTATCTATCTATCTATCTATCTATCTATCTATCTATCTATCTATCTATCTATCTATCTATCTATCTATCTATTTTTATTTTACTTCTAAATGTGCTATGTTTACGAATAATAAAGATTAG
>JABUQX010139923.1:0-2500 GCA_015478945.1 Trachelipus rathkii
TTGTTGTGCTTCGTTCCAGTTCGGGTGGATTGTTCTTCGTTTCATTTATCGTGAAACTTTCCCGTGCTTCGCCGCTTCAATATGTAATAATAATAATATGTATGTAATAATAATAATATGTATGTAATAATAATAATAATAATAATAATAATAATATGTTATGTAACATATATATATATATATATATACAAGTGATAAATGCGCACATCAAAATATTTGAGTCTGTGAATTTAATGGTAAATGGATTAGGTCTATCTGCAACCACTAGATAGCACCACAGGTATTACCTGCAACACACGTAAACGTCATTGTGATTGGCTGTGCTCCCATGACGTCTCAGTAGCGTAGAGTTCTTTGACAGGTGAGGATGCTGTTTTCCCAAGAGCAACGAGTGTTAATTCTTGAACAGTATTTAGTTTGTCGTTCATATGCACGTCAAAAAGCATGGGGATTTTCGGTAGACCATATTCGTGTGTTTGGCTGTTCACGTATCCACTATAAGATGAAACCACGCCTCATCCGTGAAGAAGACACGGTCAAGCTCTGCTATTCCACGATTGTCAACATATGGAAACCATCTGCAGTAGGCCATGCGCTTGATCTGGTGTCTTCAATTTCTTGAACACAGTGAACATGATATGCACGAAATTTTAGCAGCTTTATGGGCACTTCCATATGACAACTGGGAGTTTACTGAAAGTCTCCGCAGGCTCTTTGTAGGCGAACGCAGCATCACTTTCCGAACCTCCGCCAGTTTAGCCGTAGTCAAAATGGTAGGTCTGCCGACTCTCTTCCTGTCAGCAACAGAACCGTTTTCCCGGAAACGGGCGATTAATCTCGTTATTGTCGAATTATTAGGCACTGCTGTATCCGGATATCTGTCACTAAATGCATTTTTAACACGTGTATATGAACGACAAGCTAAATACTGTTCAAGAATAAACACTCGTTGCTCTGGCAAAACAGCATCCTCACCCGTCAAAGAACTCTACGCTACTGAGACGTCATGGGAGCACAACCAATCACAATGGCGTTTACGTGTGTTGCATGTGATGCTATCTAGCGGTTGCATATAGACCTAATACGTTTACCATTAAATTCACAGACTCGAATATTTTGATGTGCGCGACTTCTTGATCACTCTGTATAATATTATTATTATATTTCTATATTATATATGTATATTGTTATTATATTATTTCTATTATATATATATATATATATATATATTTATATGTATATATATATATATATATATATATATATATATATATATATATATATATATATATATATATATATATATATATATATATATATATATATATATATATATATATATATATATAATTTTTCATAGAGCACCACCATCTTTTGTAAAAGGTCATTTCCAGTTTCCTTTGTGGAATTGGTTAAAATATTTTTTCATTGCTGACTTCTGTGCTGAGATCTCGATGATTTGACAGTAAGCAAGACCTGTAATGCGGTCCTCAACACTATTCCGTAAATACGTTTTCAGACGCCTTAATGTCGAAAAGGTTCTTTCTACTGTTGCAGTGGATACAGACAATGCTGCTTAAGATATTCAGGAGAGTAGCAATGTTGGAAACCTCCTCTTGTCACATAGCCAAAGCACCGATCGCAGTTTTGGTTTTCATTTCACAACATTTACGCTTGCAGAACACCATTCTCCTTTCGGTAAAATACTCATTGAGGGTCTGGAAGGTCATCTTTATAAAAGAGGATGCTTTTTTTCAATACTTATAAGGTACATTGCACTTTCTGGTAAAATACTGAAATTGAAATGATATTGGTTTCAGCGAGAAATCGATCAGTCAACGAAGAAAATCAGATCATCAATAAACAGAATAAAATTGAGATGCGGTAATATGATTCGGGATCTGATGTAGGCACATTACAACGATGTTTTCTGAAACTTCGTGTTCTTGGAATTATTATTTCAATACCTAAGCTGTCGCATACATTTTTTAGCTTATGTGAATATGGTTTTAAACTCTGTGTATCATGCCTTTTTTGTCTCTTTTTTTCGAAGTTGAATAATGTCTTTTTCACTAAGTTTATTGCGCTGACAATGTCCAAATGGACACTCTGTAACTGTTTTTGACAAGGTGTAGGTTATTCCAAGAAAAGAAATTTACTTAAAACGAATAATGTTATTATAAAATTCAAATTACTGACTGAATTTAACAACACGAAGTAGCTTTCTGTGATAATTCACCAGGCCGTTCTTTTATTTCTTCAATGACGCAAGTATTGGCTCAAGAGTCTCTTTAAAAAAGAAAACCGCCTCATGCCGTTCACTCTATCTGGTCTCGCACATCTTTTTGATCCTCTTGTTATTTTGGTTACTACAAAACTCTTTTATTTTATCTTCCAGAAGTTTTGGGCGCTTCGGACTCGATCGAAAAAAAGTGCATATTTCAGAGATGAATCTAAGACGTTTCGAATTGTTTTAGCAGAGTCTGAGAGACATAGATTT
>JABUQX010139924.1:0-12500 GCA_015478945.1 Trachelipus rathkii
ACGCTTATATATATATATATATATATATATATATATATATATTTAATAGATGGGCCTGAGCCTGCTTGGGTAGTAAAAAAAAGTCACGTGTTAGTTCTCGAGACCCTAATACCAAAATAAAAATAACATTGATTCTCGATTCAATTACAATACGACAAATAATAATTAAAATAATAAAAATAATTCAAATAATTCAAATAAAAATGAATAAAATATTTCAAATAAAAAATGAATAAAATTTTCGATATTAAAGAGAATAAACAATGATAGCATGGGCTTCCGACACGTGATTTTACGGTTCGAATTCAGTGTAACGTTTCACTTTGTGATTCTCAAGACGAGAGACGTTATAACAGAAAATAAAACAAAAAAATAATAAATTAAAATACGTAAATAATTAAATAATTCAAATAATTAAAATAGATTAAAATTCAATTTAAAATGCTTCGTACTTTCATTTACTCGTAATTAAAGTAGGTTTAAAACTGTACTTACTTCGAATTTTGGCCGCAAACGAGGCTTCAATCTCTCTTTTTTTCTCTCTCTCTCTTCAAATAAAAGGCTAAAAAATATTTCAAGTAAATAAAATAAATTTTTCGAATTAAAGAGAATAAACAATAATAGCATGGACGTCTGCCACGTGATTTTACGAATCGCATTCAATGCAACGTTTCACGTTGTGATTCTCATGACGAGAGACGTTATAACAGAAAATAAAATAAAAATAATAAAAATACGTAAATAATTAAATAATTCAAATAATTAAAATAATTAAAATTCAAATAAAAATGACTCAAATAAAATTTTCGGTATCTCAAATAGGCCTAAAAGTGTAAATGTTTCTAAATGTGTGCACACAAAAATATCTCTCTCTCTCTCTCTCTCTCTCTATATATATATATATATATATATATATATATATATATATATATATATATATATATATATATATATATATATATATATATATATATATATATATATATATATATATATATATATATATATTTTTTTTATTATTATTATTATTATTATTATTATTATTATTATTATTATTGTGTGTGTGTGTGTGTGTGTGTATTTTTATTATTATATTTATGTATGTGTGTATGTGTGTGTGTGTATTATTATTATTATTAATGGATAATGTGTGTGTGTGTGTATAATTATTAATCTTCGATTCTCAATTCTTATCTATACCTGAAAATTAAATTTTATATTCTAACAAATCGTAGCGCTGGACGTGTGGTTAAAAGGTCAGGGGTTTGCCTTGGTGGTGAGAGGTCGAGTTCTATTTTGAAATATGACCGGATAGAACTCGAAGCGGTGAAGACGTTTAGGCTTGAGGTAGTAAGGACAGATGAAAAGGGACGGTGAAAAATCGTGAGTCATGACCCGTGGGTGTGTGTGTGTGTGTGTGTGTGTTATTATTGATGATATTGTGTTATTATTGCAGATGGGTGTCGGGACGGGACTGGTGGGACGGGATACAAGGAGGGATGTGACACAAGGCGTGCGGATGTGAACCTACGGTTCAGGTGGGATGGGAAACGCGGCGGCGGCGGGAAAACGCGGCGGGCTTGCGGGTCCGCACCTGCGGGTGCGGCGGATTCGAAACAACAAGGTTAAGACATCAAAAGGGCTAAGCCCTAAATGAAGCCAAAATTACCGTGGGCAAAATTGACCCATGGTCAGAAAAAATTATATATATATATACGTACGTACGTAATATATATATATATATACGTACAACGGTTGCTGACGCAACTGTTTGGCCCCTTCTTCGAAGGGTTGCAAAAGTAGGGTTACCAAAAAATTAGGGTTGCTTGAAAAAAAAAATACCGTGGGCCAAAATGACCCATGGAAGGCCAAGGGTTGGCCGAAAAGGTCAAGGCAAAAGGTCAAGGTCAGGTAAAAAATTTGGCAGGTCAAGTCAAGGTCAAGGTCAGTCAAGGGCGGTGTGCAATATCCCCGCCCTACTACTATTATTATTATTATTATTATTATTATTATTATTATTATTATTATTATTATTATTATTATTATTATTATTATTATTATTATTTATTATTATTATTATTATTTATTCTTATTATTTTTATTATTATTATTATTGGTTATTTTGGTTATTATTTTACGCTGGTTATAATCATTATTATTAGTTATTATTATTATTAGTTATTATTATTATTATTATTATTATTATTATTATTATTATTATTATTATTATTTTCCATTCCATTCCATTCCATTCCATTCCATTCCATTCCATTCCATTCCATTCCATTCCATTCCATTCCATTCCATTCCATTCCATTCCATTCCATTCCATTCCATTCCATTCCATTCCATTCCATTCCATTCCATTCCATTCCATTCCATTCCATTCCATTCCATTCCATTCCATTCCATTCCATTCCATTCCATTCCATTCCATTCCATTCCATTCCATTCCATTCCATTCCATTCCATTCCATTCCATTCCTTTACTGTTTATTATTCCATTTTCATTTTTTCCATTCCATTCCATTCCATTCCATTCCATTCCATTCCATTCCATTCCATTCCATTCCATTCCATTCCATTCCATTCCATTCCATTCCATTCCATTCCATTCCATTCCATTCCATTCCATTCCATTCCATTCCATTCCATTCCATTCCATTCCATTCCATTCCATTCCATTCCATTCCATTCCATTCCATTCCATTCCATTCCATTCCATTCCATTCCATTCCATTCCATTCCATTCCATTCCATTCCATTCCATTCCATTCCATTCCATTCCATTCCATTCCATTCCATTCCATTCCATTCCATTCCATTCCATTCCATTCCATTCCATTCCATTCCATTCCATTCCATTCCATTCCATTCCATTCCATTCCATTCCATTCCATTCCATTCCATTCCATTCCATTCCATTCCATTCCATTCCATTCCATTCCATTCCATTCCATTCCATTCCATTCCATTCCATTCCATTCCATTCCATTCCATTCCATTCCATTCCATTCCATTCCATTCCATTCCATTCCATTCCATTCCATTCCATTCCATTCCATTCCATTCCATTCCATTCCATTCCATTCCATTCCATTCCATTCCATTCCATTCCATTCCATTCCATTCCATTCCTTATAAGACTTTCAAATATTATTAAATCAATAAAACTGTTTTCTGGAAATGAAGTTCATTGCCAGGCGTGTTTATTTATATTTCAAATTTATCTCTTTTTAAAAATTTTATATATTCTATATTGATAGCCATGTATCTAATTCTAAATATCGTTTTAATTAATAAATAAATATATATTAATTTTTTTCATTGAATTATTATTTTTTTATTTTTTGGCCTTGGCAGTTCCTGGTCTCTTATTCAAGGAAATGAAATGAAAAATAAAAATATAAAAGAGAAAATTAATTTAATTTCAAAATAAATACCTTAATGGTCTTTAATAATTTTCTTTGAAAAATTAAATATTTAATTTTGAAATTATTTACTTATAATTTGTAGCCTATATTTAATTTATATATGCGCATAATTTATATATATATATATATATGTATATATATATATATATATATATATATATATATATATATATATATATATGTATAATTATATATATATATATATATATATATATATATATATATATATATATATATATATATATATATTATTTTATTTTTTTTTTTATTTTTTTTGCTCTTCACTTCCAGCCATTTTATTCTTATTTGTTTTTTTTTATTTAATTAAAAATTAAAAAATTCTTTAATTCCCAAATTTATATCGCAATTTTAACATTAATGTAAATGAATTTTTTTAATTTAGATTTTTTATTTAATATTGAAAGAAATTGTTCTGTAATAAATATTATTATGTATAAACTCTTGCATAAAATGTAAGAATATACACGAACCAATTATATAATATATATATATATATGTAATAATAATATATGTATATGTATATATATATATGCTTAATGGCATGTGTGTGTGTGTGTGTGTGTGTGTGTATATATACTATATATATATATATATATATATATATATATATATATATGAAGCACTCTAGCTCAGAGGTAGAGCACTCGCCTATCAAGCGAGGGTCCCAGGTTCGAACTGGGTGGAGCGAGAGAATGTGAGCAATTCTATTAACTCTAGTTTCGTCTCACTCAGACGTTAAGGAGTACATTTGTGGTGTGCTTTGCTTCACAATGGGAAAACTTCCCGACATCCGCGATATGCCTGGCCAGCCAGCGGATTTGGCACAGTTAGGCCTGTAATCCAAGGACCTTTCTCGATGGGTCCTACTGACAGGTCGTGTTTTTTTCTAGAAGGCCATGACATTCCTGGGGAGGACCGTTTTATATATATATATATATATATATATATATATATATATATATATATATATATATATATATATATATATATATATATATATAATGGATATGTGTGTGTGTGTCTTAGTCTTTGTGTGTGTGGTCAGCATCCAGAAAAGAATGTATGAAGATAGAGAAGCGTGGAATAAATGGTGTAGAAAGAGATTGGTTTTATATTAATAATGGGGTGATGCAAGGATGTGTTATGCTTCCTTGGTTCTTCAATTTGTATATGGATGGGGTTATGAAAGAATTAGTGGTAGGGGTTACATGAGATTGTGTTAGAATGATGGGAAATGGAAGAGAGTTGAGGGTGCCCTACCTATTATATGCTGATGATTTGGTTTTGCGTGGTGAATCTGAAAAAAATTTGAGAGGATTGGTAGAGAGGTTTGGCAGGGTTGGTAAAAGATGGGGATTGAGAGTAAAGGTATCTAAGAGTAAGGTTATGGTTGTGAATGAGGACTACTCGGTGTGAAGTTATATTAGATGGTGAGCAGCTGGAACAAGTGTCAGGGTTTAAATATTTAGAATATATGTTGGATGAAAATGGAACGGATGATACAGAGTGTAGTAAGAAAGTTGTGAATGACGGGAAGGTGGCTGGTGCAATTTAATCGTTTGTGATTGTAAAGGGACTAAGTTTTGAATACGCTAGGGTCTTACATGATGGTATGTTGTTACCTGTGTTAATGTATGATAGTGAAACTATGATCTGGAATAAGAAGTATAGATTAAAATACAATGTTTTTAGAGGGACGATCTTAGTGGCGTGCCAGGTGTGAGAAGAATTAATAAAATGAGGAACGAACGTATTAGAGAGATGTGTGGTGTGAAGAATGGGATAAATGAGAGAATAAATGAAAGTACGCAGAGATGGTTTGGTCATGTGGAAAGGATGGATGATATTCGTTATTATAGTGGTGAGTGTGTTGGGAATCGACCGGCTGGGAGACCGACGAAAAATTGGATTGAATCAGTAAATGAATGCCTTTAGGAAAGAAATGTGAGTTTGGCAAAGGCGAGAAAAATGGTGCATAACAGGAGTGTATGGCGTGGTTTTGTAAGGGTGTATGGTTGTTGCCCACCTGCGCCAAGAGATGAACCCTACATTAACGAGATGCCATAGGGATGGTCCGTCGCTGTCCCGTGAAGCTCTAGGGTAGATTTTCTGACTGCGACTAGTTCTCAGTAATAGGTATAAATGGGCGGTGAGACTGGGTTTTCTTTTCGACGTGTCATATTCTTCTACTACTTTTCTGTTTCCGGTTCATGTCCACACCTTATCAAAGACTGGGTTGAAAAAAGTTTTGTATGATATATATATATATATATATATATATATATATATATATATATATATATATATATATATATATATATATATATATATATATATATATATATATATATATACTTTTTTTACAAATGTATAAATGATATATAATAATATGAAAAAACACTTTATTATATATATATATATATATATATATATATATATATATATATATATATATATATATATATATATATATATATATATATATATATATATTAGTGATGAGACGATGATGTGTATATATTTGACTGTTTGCGGATTCGGATGCGGATGCGAATCTTAAAAGAGGATGAGGATGCGGATGAGGATGCGGATGTTTACTCTTTGAAGTTTGAATTAAAGTATATATGTATATATATATATATATATATATATATATATATATATATATATATATATCTCTCTCTCTCTCTCTCTCTCCTCTCTCTCTCTCTCTCTCTCTCTCTCTCTCTCCTCTCTCTCTCTCTTTCTTTCTCTCTCCTCTTTCTTTCTCTCCTCTCTCATATAGTGATGGACCCGGATGTCAAATTGACTATTTGGATCTGGATCACGAATGAGGATGAGGATCTGGATCTGGATCTGAATATTCTTTAGTTTGGTCCGTCTCTCTCCATATATATATATATATATATATATATATATATATATATATATATATATATCTTTGTATCTGCTCACTCTTATATGTGTGTGCTCTCTTTCTTATATATATATATATATATATATATATATATATATATATATATATATATATATATATATCTATATATATATATATATATATTTACAGTTAATCACCACTCACAGGCAGAGCCTATTCAAGGAGGGGTGTTGCACACCTCAGATATTCATAAACTAACGCAAACTACGCAGATGAGCACAGACACCAGGCTTTAAAGTGAGAGAGATTAATTTCAGCAGGAAACAAGAGAATTACTCAGAACAGAGGTGGCAGGAAAGGAAGGAAGCACCGCAGTGAACAAGCCTGGAGTTCAATATCAACACGAAACAGCGCGGCAACGCGGCGCAGGGCGTCGTTAAGGTGGTGATACGCGAGTGATAAGCTCCCTCGAGCACCTGCCGCTGCGGTACCTATAGAAAGAGATAAAGCACCAACATCGCGCCGTAAATATAGAGGGTCAAAGTGGAAAGTACAGAACAGTTTGCAAGCCTTTGGCTTGACTCGACCTATCCAAAAGCCGGGTGAAACCAGAGCCCCCTGATAAGAGCGGTATTACTTTCATACAAGGGCGGAGGAGGCCCTTGTATAGCTGGAACAACTGAAGAAGGAAATAAAGTCTCGCGGCTGAAGCAAATTCCCAGTTTCTTTTGGGCCACCCTAGCAACCAGGTGATGTGAGGTTTCCGAACATTTTTTGTTTATTTTAAAGGCCAAGGATGTTTATATTGTCAACAGGAGAGACGAGAGAACCGTCGAAAGAGATAGGAAAGTTAGAAGGTGTCTTGAGGAGGAGATTTGTAGAAGTTGGTTTTTTAAAAGAATTAAATTTACAAGGTTGGGAACTGACCCCGCGGAAATTCTATCAGATCCTTGAGAATAGAAATCGGAAGAATTAAAGACGAGGCAATTCTAGAAGTAAAGAAGGAGCAGAAGTGAAATGAGTTGAAGAATGAAGGATTGAGTCATCGGCATACGAGTGGATAGAATTAAATGTGCAGGTGAAGATCATTAATGAAAAGTAGGAATAAAGTAGAATAGCAGAACCCTGAAGAACACCATTTTTGACAGAAGAAGAAGAAGTCGCCCATCAGCAGCAAGCCGATGTGGTGGTTGAGCCGACGCCGAAGTAAACAACAAAGGAGAAACCGGGAGGGAGAAGCGGAGAGCGGTGATAGTGTCATACCTGGTTAAATGCAGGATAAAGGTCGCTCACCGAAGTCTGGGAAGTTCTGAGGGCGGAAAACCAAAAATCAGTTATAGAAAAGTGTATCGCCAGTAGACCTCGAGCTCCGAAAAGCCGTACAGGCGATCGAAAAGTGAATGAAGACTGATGATCCAGGAAATGAGAGTTGAAGAGGGTTTCAAAAGATGTTAGATAGAATACAAAAGAGAGCTATAGGGCGATAGTTAGAGAAAGAATCAAGAGCGGCAATTTTTTTTCAGGCAGGTTGGACATGTGCGATGCTTCCTTTTGAGAGAAATATTGAAATATTGAGACATAGAATATGTAGTTGAGAAAGAGGGGCGGGGTCAGCACGAAAGCACACTCCATCAAAACTCGAAAGGGAGGAATGCCATCCGGCCCACCGCCTTCTAACGTTCATAGATTTCAGGGCATGCACCCGATCAAATGTATTCTCAGGCAAAGGCAGAGGAAGGGGAGAGAGAAGAGGAGGAGGAGGAGAAGTGCCAGAATCGTCTAGGATTGAGTAGAAGAAAATAGGAGGCTGAAGAGATTTTCCTTTACTCAGTTGGAGATGTAGCAATTAACTAGATCAAATGGGCGAAGACAGATTTACAGAAATTGTTAGAATGTTTTTTTTTTGGCAGAGGCCAGAAAGTTTTATCAGTAGGAGAATCAAGATTAGTACTTTCGTTTGATGAAAGCCCTCTTTGCTCGACGAGAGTATCTTTTAACGATTTACGCTGAGAGTGTAAAGTGAAGGTGAGAATTTTTCCCACCCCGATACGCACTGTCTCTAGCCTGAATGACCAGAGAGAGCAAGCACAATCGAACCATGGTTAATGAAGAAAAAGATTTGGTCGAAGAAGGAATGCTCATACCATCAGCGATTACAGCTCCCACCTTTTCGGCAGAAGCCGAAGCGTCACCAGAGTCAAAGAAACAGTCATTCCAATTATAGCTAGCGTAGAAACGACGCATGGCCCCCCAACCGGCCCGATCAAAGTGCCAGAAAAACGCATATATATATATATATATATATATATATATATATATGTATATATATGTATGTAAACATTTGCTAATAATATGTGTTAATAATTGTGTGTGTGTGTGTGTGTGTAATGGAGTTCAGATTTTGGGTTCCATAATTAAAGGATCTTAAAAGGTGTTGTTTTATTGCGTTTTGATCAGATCGAAGCATCGTTTTCAAAGAAGGATGCGGATGAGATGCGGATGTGCCGTTAAGTG
Source organism: Trachelipus rathkii (assembly GCA_015478945.1). Classification (NCBI taxonomy): domain Eukaryota; kingdom Metazoa; phylum Arthropoda; class Malacostraca; order Isopoda; family Trachelipodidae; genus Trachelipus; species Trachelipus rathkii. Next base: position 8,848 of record JABUQX010139924.1, read on the forward strand.
AAAGATGCGGATACCCGGATGCAGATGCAGGTACCCTATAAAGTGCAGATGTCAGGTAGAATGCAGATGTTCCGAAAAATACCCGGATGCAGATGCAGATGCAGATGCAGATGCATGTCACATCACTATATATATATATATATATATATATATATATATATATATATATATATATATATATATATATATATATATATATATATATATATATATCTATATATATATATATATTTTTATATTTTTTAACATATATTTATAAAAAGAGATATATATATATATATGTATATATATATATATATATATATATATATATATATATATATATATATATATATATATATATATATTACTAACTTACATCTTACATCCTCTCCTAGTCCTGCTCCTATATATATATTCTCCACTCCATTTCCTATATATATATATACATATATATATGCTTTCTCCACTATATATATATATATATATATATATATATATATATATATATATGTATGTATGTCTTTCTTTCTTTATTAATTCATATGTATATATAAAATATGTATAATATCCAACTTGATTTTATAAAGATATAGGTAAATGTAAATATGTATGTGAGCCCTATGTAAATAATGAACATAGTAATAGTAGTATTATTCTATGAAAGTATATATATATATGTATTCTTCTTTCAATATATATATATGCTGTATATATATATATATATAAACAAAGATTGTGGCTTCATTTGTCCCAAATGTTTGGTCATTGTGTCTGCTAATGTCTCAAGCTGTTTCAAATAATAAAGTGTGTGTTGTGTGTGTGTGTTATTATTATTATTATTATTATTATTATTATTATTTATTATTATTATTATTATTATTATTATTATTATTATTATTATTATTATTATTATTATTATTATTGTTATTTATTATTATTATTATTATTATTATTATTTATTATTATTATTATTATTATTATTATTATACATTCTGCATTGTTATTATTATTATTGTTATTGTTATTATTATTATTATTAATTTTTTGTTATTGTTATTATTATTGTTATTGTTATTGTTACATTACATTATTACATTGACCCATTACATTGTTACATTGTTGATACATTTGTTATTATTCCATTCCATTGTCCATTATTCCATCCATTATCCGTTATTATTCCATTATTCCATTATTATTATTATTATTATTGTTATTATTATTATTATTATTCCATTATTCCATTATTATTATTATTATTATTATTATTATTATCATTGTGTGTTATTCCATTCAGTGTGTGTTGGTGTTGGTGTGTGTTGGTGGTGTTTGTTTATTCCATTATTATTATTATTATTATTATTGTTATTATTATTATTATTATTCCATTATTCATTGTTATTGTTATTCCATTTTTATTCCATTCCATTCCATTCCATTCCATTCCATTCCATTCCATTCCATTCCATTCCATTCCATTCCATTCCATTCCATTCCATTCCATTCCATTCCATTCCATTCCATTCCATTCCATTCCATTCCATTCCATTCCATTCCATTCCATTCCATTCCATTCCATTCCATTCCATTCCATTCCATTCCATTCCATTCCATTCCATTCCATTCCATTCCATTCCATTCCATTCCATTCCATTCCATTCCATTCCTTATTATTATTCCATTATTATTCCATTATTCCATTCCATTATTATTCCATTCCATTATTCCATTATTCCATTCCATTATTCCATTATTCCATTATTCCATTATTCCATTATTCCATTATTCCATTATTCCATTATTATTATTATTATTTTTTATTCTAAACTTATAAGAAAGTTATATTAAAGCCAAAATTAAAATTTCAACACATTGTCACCACAAATTCGCCTTAAAGGTTCCCTAAGGCCTAAAAAAAGACGAAAACAGAAAATATCCCATCTCAACTTCGCCAGTAGGAAAATCATATCCGTTACTCAGGAAAGGTGTTCTAAGTCCAGAAAACTCTAAAGAAGAGACTTACAGTCATCCTGAGGTTTCAAAAGGTACATGTTGCAAACTTCTCCTCTCAGAGCCGCTTTTTCTGATTTTTTTTCCTTTAAATGTTAAGAAGAAAACACTTCCCATCAAGATCAATCCTTCAGGACTTAAACCATTGTTGAAGACTAATGTAATCGTTGGGATGGGATATTTTCTGATTTTAAGTGACTTAATGTGTTGAAATTTAATTTTTGGCTTTAATATTTCTTTCTTATAACAGTGGATTTATGTAGCAAAATATTTCTTTGTCAATTCCACAAATAAATTTCATTACCGCCTGAAGATGAATCGAGTTCGGAGGCGAAATAACGCAACGATTACATTAGTCTTCAACAATGGTTTATGTCCTGAAGGATCGATCTTGATGGGAAGTGTTTTCTTCTTAACTTTTAAAGGAAAGAAAATCCGAAGAAGCGACTCTGAGAGGATAAGTTTGCAACTCTCACCTTATGAACCTCCTGGATGGCTGTAAGCCCCTTTCTATAGAGTTTTCGGACTTGGGACAATCTTTCTGAGGAGTGGATATGATTTTCCTACTGGCGACGTTGAGATGGGATATTTTCAGTTTATATCTTTTTTTTTGGGAACCTTCTAAAAGAATTTGTGGTGACAATGTGTTGAAATTATATTTTTGGCATTTTTATTATTATTAATTATTATTATTATTATTATTATTATTATTATTATTATTATTATTATTATTATTATTATTATTATTATTATTATTATTATTATTATTATTATTATTTTTATAAGTAGTAGTAGTAGTAGTAGCAGTAGTAGTAGTAGTAGTAGTAGTAGTAGTAGTAGTAGTAGTAGTAGTAGTAGTAGTAGTAGTAGTAGTAGTAGTATTTCTGCTAATCTAACTTTAATGTAATATTGATATATTTATAATCTTCTGACCTTTGCTTGGTTTTTAAATGTAAATAAAAAAAAAAAAACAAATTCGAATAGTTTTATATTTTTTTCAATATTTCCAAGTATTTGATGAAATAAATATAAAAAAAATATTTAATAATTTATTAATCAATGGTCAAATTTATGTTAAAAAAATAAAAATATTATTTTTATTTATTTATATAAATAGATTGCATTTACGTTATATATATATATATATATATATATATATATATATATATATATATATATATATATATATATATATATATTATATATATATATATATATATATATATATATATATATATATATATATATATATATATATATATATATATATATATATATATATATATATATATATATATATATATATTCTTTCTTTCTTTCTTTCTTCACCTTCCTCTTTGCCCCAAGATTGGGGGTAAGGTGCTGTACAAGCATCGGAAAAGAAAAGCAGTAGGAGAACATGACAAACGTCGAAAAGAAAGCCCAGCCTTACCGCCCCCTCTGTACCATTAATTAGTGAGAGCTCGTCACAGACAGAAAATCCACCCTAGAGCATCATGGGACCGCGACGGACCCTCACTATGGTAAATCGTCAATGTAAGGGTTCATCCCCTGGCCCAGGTGGGCCACAACCATGCCCCCATACAAAACCCCGCCATTCTCTCCTATCATGCACCTTTATTCTCGCCTCTGCCAAACTCACATTTCTCTCCTTCAGACAT
>JABUQX010139925.1:7500-15707 GCA_015478945.1 Trachelipus rathkii
TACACCATCCATATATATTCACTCACTCACTCACTCACTCACATACATATATATATATATATATATATATATATATATATTTGTGTGTGTAATTGTTGTGCTACTTTCTGTCTAAAAGGTAAATAAATACTTTAACCTATAGCCATTCCTCTTCTTTACGCTCGTGCAATATCTTCCTCGCATCTCCATGTGTACTTATGAAATTCACCAAGTGTGTCGTTATTTCAAAGTTGAGCGAGTGAGAATAAATCTGTCAAGTTAAGAGAAAAATTGTTCAAGGCTAAGAAACTTGTAAAATTTTTTCCGATTATTATTATTATTTTTTTTTACTGAGGCATATCTCATAAAAAAGGAAAAAAAAAGTTTAAAAATAGAAATATTACCGAATCTTCGGGTAAATTACGATCGTCTTTTTTTATTATTATTATTTTTCACTTCAAAACATCTGAAATATTGGTTTAGCAAAACTTGTTTATTTTGCATTCCCCGATAATATTATTTCACAAAACGACGATATTTATCAACGATATCGGATTATCGGTGTGTTTATCATTGAAGAAGGTATTTATCGGGTTTTTATTAGTGACAAATGTTTGTATCGGATTTTTATCTCTTATTATTATGATAACAAATTTTTCAATTATAATTTTCAAGATTGAAGTGAAAGTGAAAAATTAAAAATTCTTTGATCCTCGAACCCCCATTTCATTTATTATTATCATTATTATTATTAGTATCAGTATTATAATTATAATTATAATTATAATTATAATAATCAAATTACTTTATTACTATTATTATTGTTGTTGCTATTATTGTTGCTATAATAATAATTATCGTTATTGTTAATGTGATTGATAGTAGTAGTAGTAGTACAGAACTACAGAACTACAGAACACCGACTAGCAAAGACTTTACAGTCCACTCAAGGCTAGTCTGTTTAGTATTTTTGTTTATTTAATTTGTTGGATGTGTCTACAGTTATTAAAAAAACTTGTTATGTATTTTTGAAATAAGCATATTATTTTACCTATTTCTATGTAATTAACATATGAGTCTGCTCACTTAGAGCAGATCTGCTTCTAAGCAACCAAACATCATAGTATGTTAAGTATTTTTGTTTATTTATTGTGTTGTGATCGATTTGATCACCGTCTTAGAACAGATATGTTCTATGCGGTGAACATCAAAAATATTTACTACAGTTATTCAGTGTGATCGATTAGATCACCGTATTAGAACAGATATGTTCTATGCGGAAAACATCAAAGCCATCAACTACAGCCATTCAGTGTGATCGAATAGATCACAGTCTTAGAACAGATATGTTCTATGCGATAAACATCAAAGCCACTTACTACAGTTATTGATTACAATTATTTGTAACAGATGTTCTATGCGGTAAACATCAAAGCTATTTATTACAGGTTAAGTGCGATCGATGATATCACTATCCTAGAACGGATACTTTGCAAGCCATGAACATCAAAGCTAATACAAGCCGTAATTCTTTTTACGCTGTACTTATAACATTTTCTAAATTATTTCAATTTTTTTAGTTTGATTTTACCATATTCAGGATACTACAGATTCTTGTGTTTGAATAAATTAAAATCGAGTTGAATTGACGTTCACAGACCAATATCCTTAAAGTGTTTATCTAACTTTTTCTTGAATGAATCGATGTTAGCGCTGTTCACTATTTCATAAGAAAGACTATTCCACTTCTCGATTACATCGTAAGTGAAGAAATTCTTTGCTATATTTGTTTGAAATCGTTTATGACAGAGTTTATGCCCATTACTTCGTGTTACATCATTAAAATTATATCTGAAGAATTGCCTGTAATCGATATTGTCAAATTTATTTAGTATTTTGAAAACTTCTATTAATTTTCCTCTCAATCTTCTTGTCTCTAAAGAATGGATATCTAATTCACGTAGTCGTTGTTCATTATGATTTACCTCTCAATTCAGGGATTAATTTAGTTGCCCACTTCTTTGAATTCTTTCAATTTTCTCTGTCTTTTTTTTTGAGGTATGGACTCCAAAACTGTGCTGCGTATTATTCCAGATGAGGTCTAGCTAATGTTTTATAGAGAGGAGTATTATATTTTTTAGATTTATATTCGAAGTTTCCTGGCAAAAAATCCTAGAGCTTTATTTGCTTTTTTAACAGCTTCAGCACATTGTTTTGTAAACTTTAAATCCTTATTAATTAATACTCCTAGATCATTTTCTCACTGACAACTTTGATTATAATTGTGTCATCTATTTTGTAATCATATTCATTGTTCCCTACTCCCAAAATGTATAACTTTAGAATTTATCTGTGATAAATTTCCATTTGCCATGTTTTTTAGCAGTTTCAATCTTGTTTAAGTGCTTTGGGTAATTAATTGATCTTTCTCACATAGTATAGGAACGAGTTTCGTATCATCATAAATTTCGAGAAATATTGCCTAAAATTTTTTGTCATCTATGTCATTTACATATATAATGGAACAGTATTGGTTAGGACAGATCCTTAGGGAACACCATAAGTAACATTCGTCCAATCAGATCATTCACCATTGATAACAACTCGTTATTGTCGATCTGATAACCATTTTTAATCCAATTTAAAAGTATTCCTCAAATAACATGAGCTCTAAGCTTTTCCAATAATCTTTGATGAGGGAAGGTATCAAATGCCTTTGAAAGTCTAAGTAAATGACATCGAAGGATTTATAATTATCCTACATCGTTAATAACCACATTAAAAATTCTAGGAAATTTGTTAAGCATGATCTATTTCTTCTAAAACCATGTTGGGTATTCTTGAGCAATCCATGATCTTCAAGATGTGCAACTAACCTATTAGTTAGTATTGCTTCAAAAATTTTACCAACTATAGAAGTCAAGCTAATTGGTCTGTAGTTATTCGGAACCTTACGATCTCCTTTTTTGAAAATGGGAGTTATATTAGCAATTTTGAAATCATGAGGAACTATTCCTTCCTTTAAAGACTTATTGAAAAGCATTGTCAAAGGTTTCACTAATATGTCTTTCAAATTTTTGAGATGCATTGGATAGTATCCATCTGGTCCAGGTGATTTATTTATTAATAGTTTATCAATCTGGAAAGCAACTTCCTCTTCTAGAATTTCAAATGTATCTAAAATGTTGTCTGCATGAAAATCCCTTATGTCTTCCATGCTAGGCAGGCTATCTAGATTCTCTTTCGTAAAAACTGTCGAGAAAAAATTATTTAAAATGTTTGCCATATCAGCACTGTTTGATTTTAAATTACCATTAATGTCCAGTAAAGGTCCAATTGATTCCTTAATGGAACTTTTGTTATTAACATATTTGTAAAACTTTTTAGGATTAATTTTACATTCACGAGCAATATTAATTTCATAGTTTCGTTTATAATATCTAATTAATCGTTTGCAGCTTCGCCGACAAGCTATGTAACTATTATTATTTTCCACTGAAGGAGACGACTTCCATAGTTTATATGCTCTATTTCTATTACTTAAAGAATCTCTAATTTCATTATTCCACCATCTTGGCTTCGAATTTGGTAAAGTTAGCTTCATTTTATATGGAACAAAATCTTTTTCTTTGTCTTTAAATATTTGTAGAAACGTATCCCACATTACATTTGCATTTCCTGTTAATATCTCATCCCAGTCATAGACAGATAAACTGTCTTTTAAGCCATTAAAATTGGCGTTCTTAAAATCTGGAAATTTCAAGTAATTGTTGTGTATTTTGTTTTCAATATTAATGGTAAATTTAATCATGTTATGATCACTTTTACCAATGGGTTCGATAACCTCAAAACTTCTTACCAAGTTCAAGTGACTCACTATTAATAGGTCTAAAATATTGTTTCCCCTCGTAGGGCAATCAATTATTTGAAAAAGAAAATTATCTCCTAAGAATTTTAGTAATCGTAGTAGTTCTGGGTCTGCATCAAGTAAATTATAGTCGGTATTTGGGCAGTTAAAGTCTCCTACAATTATTGTGAATCCTTCTGAGACTCTGCTCAATTCTTTATACAAAGATACATCTATTACTGATTGTGAGGACGGTGGACGATAGACATTTATTAAATTCAATTTTATATTTAATAGTTAAAATCATTGTATTGAAGTTTAGTATTACTTATAAATTATATATCTTACTATTATATCACTAATTTTTTTTTGTTCGTATTAATTTTTATCAACGCTGTTAGCATTAAAATTTCCTGTTTGCATTTATTATTTCTGGTTCGAAGGAAATAACTGTGTTTCCCCCAGAGCAATGGACAATTTCCTTATTTAAATAGATGTATTTAGTAGTATAGGACCTACTTTATAAGTTGTAAAAACCTATAAATGTACTGTTCATAACCTAAATTAACTTGAGAATTTGTAATGATTATAATTATTATTATTATTATTATTATTATTATTATTATTATTATTATTATTATTATTATTATTATTATTATTATTATTATTATTATTATATTATTTATATTATTATTATTATTATTATTATTATTATTATTATTATTATTATTATTTTTATTATTATTATTATTATTATTATTATTATTATTATTATTATTATTATTATTATTATTATTATTATTATTATTATTATTATTATTATTATTATTATTATATGTTTCGTATTATTCAAGGGGAAAAACATTCCAGATTTGTCAGGGTCTGAGGAATATAAATTCTATAACGTATATTTGCCAAAAAAATCTTGGTAGTCATCAGAATTGGTATTTAGACATCCGAACACGGGAATAAATTGTCACATATCCGACAGAATAATTTGTATATTAAATAATTTAATGAAATTTTAGCTTTGCTGGTATCAATTTATAAAGTTTTACTTATTCTGAGTGAAAAATGATTTAAAAATGGATATAAAAATGCAGATCAAGTAAGAAAAAAAAAATAACAAAATGAAAAATGAGGAGGAAATATATTATTTAATATAAAAAGTTACAAACAGGGAAACAAATATTCCTTAAATAAAAATTAGATTTTTAAATTTAAAATAGAAAAACATAAATTTATTTATTTTCTGTATATTTTAGTTTATTTATTTAAAATTAACTTTCAAAAATGAATTAAAATTCAACAAATGAAAAAGAAAATTCCAAATTATTTTTAAAAATACAATTTTATTGAGGAAAAATTTCTACAAATTAAAGTAAAGATACATTTTAATTAAAATTAAGAGATATTAATCAATGGTTCCTGGGAGCCTCAGCTTGGGATGAGGTGGGGGCTTTGATGTAGTTTAGATGGGACGTTTCGGGTTTTGTCAGACCATCCAGTAAAGACATAGGTCAGGGGGACTTCAACATGAGGTTTAAGGCAATTAAAATACTGACGTAATAATACAAATCACTTGTATAACAACATTTCAGGTAATTAATGAATTAGTTAGATAATTATGGAGTGTGCGTAATGGGTGGTGGTGTGTGGTAAAAGTGAGAGAAATAGTAGTTTGATTATAATTTTATTGCTAAATTTTAATCTTTATTGTAGTAATGTGTGTAATGTGTGTGTATTAGTAATAAGGGCCATTACTAGTGATATTGATATTGTTGTAATGCATTATTATTATTAGTATTTTTTATTAATATTTTTGATATTATCAGTGATATTATTATTATTGATGATATTATTATTATTATTATTAATATTATTATTATTATTATTATTATTATTATTGATATTATTATTATTATTGATGATGATGTTGTTGATGTTGTTGTTATTGTTTTATTATTTTTATTATTATTGTTATTATTAGTATTATTATTGTGTATAATATTACGTTGTTATTATTGTTATTGTTATTATTTTATTATTATTATTATTATTATTATTATTATTATTATTATTATTATTATTATTATTATTATTATTATTATTATTATTATTATTATTATTATTATTATTATTATTATTATTGTTTTAAGGGTTCATAATTATTGTAATTTTAATTTATATTTTAGCTGATTCTGGGTTTGGATAAACTCGAAACGTCCTAATAAATGATATGCTTCTCAATTAAATCTTTGTACATATATGTATATGTATGTATATGTATATATATACTATATTTATATATATATGTATGTATGTATGTATATGCTGTATACTTCTTCTTTCTTCTTCTTATCTAGAAGAGGGGTGTGTACTTTATGTATGTGTATATGATATTTTGAGTGCAGGGAACATCCGCATCCGCGCATTATTAGAGATTCGCATCCGCATCCGCGCTTTGGCCTGCGGATGTTGCGATGATATTTATTGTCAAGATTTAATAAAGAATTTTATAATAAAAATACTTAAGATGAATCTGAACGCAAATTTTAAATGAGAGACATCTATAACTTATACAATTCCAAAATGTAGGGCAATATCAAACCATTTTCATCATTCAACAATGGCACAAAATGAGTTGAAGGCAATTCAGAAACGGTATGACATATCTTACTGTTATCAAAGACGTCGTCCAACTCGCTGGAATAGTACACTTCATATGATGGAAAGAATGGTATTGCTCAAAAAACCTCTTGCTTTGTGCGCGAGTTCGTATTCCAAAATTAACATTCTTACTAATGTTGAAAATGACATCATATCACGCTGCATTAAGCATTTGAAGAAATTACCAAAAAAAATCAGCGCCTCTACAGCTTCTGTCTCCGATGTAATACCATTAATCTCAATGCTAAGGTAGCATTTTGAACCATAATCAAATGAAAATGATGCCGGTTTAAAAAACATGAATGATGTAATAAAACTAGAGCTAGAAAAATGCTTTGTTCTCTGTAAATTAATGACCTTCATACTATTGCAACTTACTTAGATCCCAAGTAAGTTTTTTTGTAACAATATTAGAACAAGATAAATCGTCACTTTATGTTTCAGTTGAAAATTTTCAATCCAAACAGTCTATTAATTCTCCACCCATTAAAAGGAAAAAAAAAACGAAATTTATTGAACCAACACCTTCTACATGTAAATAAATAACAGATTCACTGGAAGAATTTTTACAGTCCAGTTGCGATGAAGAAATACACGCATTACCAATAGATATAGTGCAAAAGAAAAACGACTAAAAAAATGATGATCCTATCAGGTGTTGGAAAGTTAAGCAAACTGTTTACCCACGCTTGAGTAAACTTGCAAGGAAATACTTTGCCTGTCCTCCAACTAGTGTTCCAAGTGAGAGAGTTTTTAGCAATGCTGGGCTAATATATGATAAAAAGAGAAACAGACTCTCGGTAGAAAAGGCTGAAAAATTAATTTTGAAACACAACCTTCTATATTAGAGATTTCTTAATTAGTAAAAATGAAATAATCCATTGTAAAACTCTTTCATTAAGGGCGGAGGTTGGGGGAAGAGGTTGGTGGGGCATATTTGAGTTAGGTTCACGTCCCGCACCCTGGTAACACAATTATCTTAATAGATTGTGGCTAAAACTCGATATATATATATATATATATATATATATATATATATATATATATATACATATATATATATATATATATATATATATATATATATATATATATATATATATATATATATATATATATATATATATCTTCTCCTCCTGCCATATATATTTTACTGATCACCACCACTGCAGACTGGGCCCGCTATAAAGGGAGGGGCAGGAAAATAAACCATTAAAAAAAAAAACACCCAATCCCCAGTCTAACACAAAGTTCTCAGGTGAGCTCAGACGTGGGCTTTAAAAGAGGAAGATTAAATATAGTTGGAAAAACGGAAGAATGGAAGAGAATTCCACAGAGCAGAAGTAGCTGGAAAGAAAGGAGGCACCACAACAAACAAGTCTGGGGGGTTCGCAATACTCACGCAGAATTCGTGCGAGAGCAGAGCCTTGCTGTGCAACGAGGGCGGCACGGGTGGAGAATGCGAGGATCCAACTCCCCTGAGATCTGCCACGCCGTGGTACCTATAGAAAGGGATAGAGGCATGGCTACGTCACTTGAGATAGAGGGTCAGAGATTTTTTTGAAGTAGGGGACGTTTGTTAGTCTCACTTAGCAGACTCAGCCCTATCAATAGAAGGTGGGCAGGCCCCAAATGTGAACAGTGCTCCCTTACAAAGGGGCAGATAGGAGCCCATATATAACTGGAAGTAGCTGTGCAGAGGAAAAAAGTT
>JABUQX010139926.1:2500-13854 GCA_015478945.1 Trachelipus rathkii
CGACCAGCTATTCATAAATGCCGACCCATTATACTCCATGTTTTCCAGTTTGTTCCTCTCGACCCCACAATTTTCTTCCCCACCACGCTCTATACTTTCATTCCTCATTTGTCAGTTGTCGCATAAAGGCAGTCCCTACAGTTGACCGTCGAACGCTCTTTGCTGTTAGTCTACCTCCTTGTTTGAATATGGATTTCACTACTATGCATGCTTTCCATCCATTCCATTCCCTTCCATCTTTCCATTCCATATTCCATTTCCATTCTTCCATCCTTCCGTTCCTTTTCCATCCATATCTGTCCATTCAGACCCTTTGTTCCTTCTCCTAACATCCAGTTCCATTCTCCTCCTGACCATGTCCTCCTTCCTCTTTCAAATCTCTCTGTCCCTATTCACAGAACTAAAATCATCCACCTTTATACTCAATAGGTGGGGCATCCCTCCACTCCTCATTCTCCATTCTAACACCATTTCCTACTTTCCACCCATTTCAATTCCTTGTCCATTTAAATTCAGGACAAAACCACATCCCTGCCTCCACTAATAATATTAAATGTCCCTTTCGACACCATTTATTCTTAAAACTCATTCTTATCATTCTTCTCATATATATGTCTCTCTCCATCTCCATCATATCCATATATATATATCCTCCTCCTCTCATATGTGTATGTCTCCTCTCATGTCTCCATCATATATCATATATATCTATTAATCATCCTGTTACCCTTGTTTATCTAAATTCTGGTTCATCGAGGCCGTGTATAGATTTGGATTAAGAAGAGCGTTATAAAAAAAGACAGGATGTCTAATGGATGGCTCTTTGTTGTTAAATATATAGATATGATTAAGACGAAAATAAATTGCATTACTAAACCATTATATAGTATTACTGTTTATTATTTTTTAATATAAAACAAGTTTTATGATCAGTAATGCAAATTAATGGTGCCAATGTAGTCTTTTGAAGTGATGTGAAAGATAGTTAAAAAAATTGTATTATTAGTGTGTGGTAATTTATTGTAGTATTATTGTTATTATTGCTAATTGCATTAGTGTGTATTCATTCTTTGGTATCATGTTAAATGTTTGTCATTTATCATGTCAACATGTTAATGGTATCGCTATAATTTTCATCAATTATGTTCAATTTGTCGTTGTGGTGTTATTGTTAGTGTTAATTACGGTAATTTAATTGTCATTATTGCTGCTATACTTTCACTACTATTCTTCTACTTCCTTCACTGCTGCTGTTTGGCTATGCTAGTACAACTACTACTACTATCGTTTAAACTAAATTCTCTCTTTATTTTAAATCCTTCATCCATCTTCCCACGCTCTACGTAATGTTACATTGAAAAGGACAGAAATCCTAGCCAGATCCTAATTAGGGAAATCGTTATGAAAGTTTGGAACTTAGCTAAACACGCTCCTGATCCAATATAAAGGGTGATAATAATTCTCAGGGGTCATGGCTGGGGACGTCAATAATTTGAGTCATTATATGTCTCATATATATATCATGTATATATATGTATATATAATAATAATATGCTCCATGCATATAATAATAATATGCATATGTGTGTATGTGTCAGACTTGGGATTCAGATTACGTTTATTAAGACCTGGGTGCAAATGCACTTTAGTTGTGAGTGGTGCAGTCTCAGGTACTCCAGGTTGTTCCGGTGCAGTTCCATGGTGTCAGGTACAGTGCAGTGTCAAGTTTGTTCGGCCTGAGTATTTTATGAGCTCATTGTGGGTATGTCATATGCATGTCATCACTCCTCATATGCATATATATATGTCATATCCTCATATCATCTTATATCTTTCTCAGTTTGGGATTTGCGTGGAGATGGAGGTTGGTGATTTGAGAATTGTTAAAAGTGTGACTGGGTCAGAAGAGAAATGAGCCACTTGCCCTCTTGTGTGTGGACTCAGTCGTGGTCGAAAGGTCTCTCGACTTCAGGACCATTGGGACCTCACCATGTCTCCGTCATCAGGGCTCTCCTCCTCCTCTCCTCCTCCTCCTCCTCCTCCTCCTCTCCTCCTCCTCCTCCACTCCTCCTCCTCCTCCTCCTCCTCGAGAAGAGAGAGAAGAAGAAGAAGAGAGAGAGAGAGAGAGAGAGATTCTAAAGACAGGGTCTCAAGCCTCAAGTTCGAACTCCTGGGATGGATCAGGGAGTGCACGTTCTTTTTGTGGCAGATAAAGGGCAAATGCCAGTGGAGGGATGTAGAATGAGGAGTAGCACCAGAATCGTTTAAGGTGGAACTAAATTCAGAGGTTTGAACGAATTTTTTTGCTTTAGCGGAAGGTAAAACGATAGGTGTTCCGTCGGAAGATACTAAAGGAGGGGAAGAAGGAGAGAACATGCTTTCTAAAATATTAGTAAAAAAGAGGAATCTGAAAGATTACTGCATATTCTACAGAGAAAAAAAGAGTCTTTACTGACACAGAAGAGATTTTGATCAATTCCTGGTTGAAACATAGGTTACGTGAGTTTTAGGGGTTTGAAAACGACTGTAACTCCTGAAGGCAGTGCCCCTGTGCCCCTGTGCCCCTGTGCCCCTGTGCCCCTGTGCCCCTGTGCCCTGTGTCCCTGTGCCCTGTGCCCCTGTGCCCCTGTGCCCTGTGCCCCTGTGCTGTGCCCCTGTATCGGATAGCAACGAAAAAGAGTAGAGTTAAATCCAAGGATTGTTAGGCATAGTTGAAGGAAAATAATATGGAATATAATCTTCCATGCCAGAAAGAAAATCACCTGTGTTAATACCCTAGGTACGCCCCGATGGGCCCCCCACCCCAAAAATGGGAGGGTTCTCTACCAATAATTACCATTGTCACACATAATTCATTCTTTGGGTAATCAAAGAAGTACAACAGCGTGTCTGACCATTTGTCAACACTGAAGTGCCAAAAACCAGTGTCAAGTGCCAAGTGCCAAGTGCCAAGTGCCAAGTGCCAAATTAGCGGAGGTCTTTGCTGCAGGAAACTTGAAAAGATTGAATAGGATAAAAAGATAAGAAGGTGATCGTAGGACCCCAGAGAAGGAAAGAGCTTAACAATAAAGATAAGGATATATATATATATATATATATATATATATATATATATATATATATATATATATATATATATATATATATATATATATATATATATATATACTCTTTCTATATATATATATATATATATATATAGTTGACTATATATATATATATATATATATATATATATATCTATATATAAATGTTTGAATATATATATATATATATATATATATATATATATATATATATATATATATATATATATATATATATATATATATATATATATATATATATATATATAGTCTGTCCTTCTACACGCGCGTATATATATTTTACTCGCTCCTTCAAATTATTTGAATTATTCGGATCAACGCCATTCACTTTAAGATTTATCGTTTATGTGATTACGAAGTAAAGCTATTTCTACGATTTTGTGTTGATTTTGAAATAGTGCTGTTATATAAGACTGACAGGCTGCACATAATATAACTAGTAGACTAGTTTCAAGTATGCGGTAGACTGCACCTGCACCTGAAGAAGCGGTTGTGTCTCTCGTAGGAAAGAGGAGAGGGAAAGAAGCTGTCTGTCTGTCTCGTCGCTACCAAAATCATAAAACCTTAAATAAGTTAAGGTCTTTTTGCCTAATTTTCATTTTAATAAGAAAAAGCCAGACGAAGATTAATGATTGGTAATTTTGAATACTGAGCAACAAAGAAGATTGGCGTGAGTTAACTAGTCAAAAGATAAACAAAACAATCGGACGGATTGCTGCTCTTTACAAATAAAGTAAATAAAAAGCTGTGGAACATACATAGTATTTTGGAACTTACATGGGTAAACTGTAAGTTTTGTTGATTGATTGTTTATTCTCCTAGAACGATCCCTTGCTTTGGTGAAAAATAAGTAAGTTTGAATTGGGAATAATAATTTGACATTGTAAAGCTCGGTGAGTCAAAAGTTACGTATTTAAGAATTTACTGTGAAACTAATATTATTGTTTTTGACTTACTTTTGATAGAAATTGTCTAAGGTTTGTTTGAAATATTACGAACAATACTACTAGCGAGTTAGCAGGAGGTTAAATTATTTAAAGAATTATACAGTATTTACCTATGAATAAAGTAGGATTCGATATAGTGAATATATACGTAAATGTGAGGTGATGTGTTTTAAAGATTATTTATATGCAGGGTTTATTGTTAGTGTTATTACTCGTACATTTAAGGTTTGCCGCATTTATTAATATTTGTTTGATTTATTTTCTGCAAATATTTTTTAATTTAAAGCAGATTATAGAACAGAGTAATTAAGGGAGACGAAGGTAATTGGTGAAACGTTATTTTAATTATACTTTAAAAGAATTTTAAATAATTAAATAAAGATTTTAAATAAAGTTTTAACGGGGTAAAAAGAGAAAGAAGGGAGGAGGGAAGGAGAGAGAGGAAGGAGGAAAAGAGGAGGAAAGTGTGGGAATGGAGTATAAATTGATATAGGTGTAGGTTTTAACCTGCTTTTATATTTTATATTTTATCTTTGTATTTTAACTTACTATTGTTGTGTGTGTTGAGGTGTATTTAGGGGCAGGGGTGGTGGCCTTAGGTGGGGAGGTGCCTAGGATTGGGGGGTCCACAAGCTGCAGCCTGAGGTGTGCGTATAGAAGAGGGGAAAAGATGGGGGGAGGAGAGAGGTAGTGGGGTGGGATGCATGAACATTGAGAGGGTAAACGGGGAGGATTTGAAGGGAGGAAGTGGGGTTAATGTTTGAAGGAAAAAGGTTGGATGTGCTAGGGGTAACTGAAACTAAGCTGAAGGGAAGGAGGGAGATGGATTTTGGAAAATACAAGGGTATGATATCAAGGGTGAACAAAGTGAGAGACGAGGGAAAGAGATTAGAGATAGTTCTGAAGAGGTGGCTACAGGATAAAGAGTAAGGTTGTGCACAGTCAAGGTTAGTTCAGGGATAATGTGGGTAAAAGGTAAAAATTCAGGGGGAAATGTGGGTTTTATATATGCACCAGTGAATGGAGCGAGGGAGGAGAAGAGAGAAAGATTTTGGAGTGAGTTGAGTGAAAGTTTGGGGGTAAATGATAAAATTTGTCTAATGGGAGATTTGAATGCAGGGTGGGAAGGGAGGGTGGGAAGAATAATAGGACCATTTGGGGTTGGGGAGAGGAATGTTAATGGAAAGTCTGTTAGGGGATTGTGTGTTGAGAGAAGAATATTGAGTGAGAGACCGCGGGTTCAAAAGTGAAAATCATAAGTATACATGGAAGAGTGAGATAACAGGGGAGGGCGGTACTGGATTATGTGTTTGTAAATGGGAAGGATAGAGGCAGGTTGCTAGATGTAAAGGAAAGGATATCAGATCCGTGGATTCAGATCGTCGGAAGAAGTAACAATAAAAAAAAAAAAATAAATCGGCATCCGGCGCAAATCAGGAGATTCCAGAAAAAAAAAAGAACTCGAAATCTCGGTGAGACGAAGAAGTCGTGGGACAGTCGCAAAATCATCCGGAAATCAGTCGCGTCAATCATCTGCAGAAAAATCATGCGGCAAAATCGTTCGAAATCAAACTCGGAAAAATCAAAAGTCGAAATCAACTCAAAATGGATCGCGTTTCCTTTTTTGCCTCGTCAATCGTCTCTTTCGGCATCGTCAAAGAACTCCATCGGCATCGCTCCAGCTTTTGCAGGATCAAAGCAGATCCGAGAGATCAGAAAAAAAAATCGCGTCGAAAATCGATCGATCAGTCGAAAAAAAAAAAAAAAAAATGAAAGGATAAGATGGAGTAGGAGGAGAGGATCATCTAAATAGAGAGAAGTAGCCAGGCTATGAACCAGAAAGAATCCTGGAGTCTGGATGGTGTGAAATAAATGTGCAAAGAGAGAATAAAGGGTGGAGGAATAAGCTGTATAGGTTATATAATATATGTTGGAGATGAGTAAGGTACAGGATGGGGAGGATGGTTGTTTTGGACACAAGGGAAGGGGATGGATGGAATGTTGGGTACAGGAGTATGGTAAAGAGGGAAAAGTGTGAAAGTGAAAGGTTGGAGAAGTCGAGAGGGTCGAGGAAGAAAAGAAAGGGTCATGGATATTCCGTCTGTGAAAATCTCGAAGAAGATATGTCGGTGTTCTCGATTCGCTTTCTCCTGTCGAAAGGTAAAGGGAGATCTGGGCATCGTCGGCGAGTCCGTCGTGGCAAAACCACAGGCAGAGCTTCCGGGGAGACTGAAATCAATGAAAGAGATAAAGATATTCGAGTAGTAAAGAATTAAAGCAAAGTGTCTCATATGGAAAGTAAAGAAAATCCGAGTAATCGTCGAAATCGAAAATCGTTTCTCGAGAAATGTTGAACAATGGCGAAACAGAGAACTGAGTATTGGTAAAAGGAAGTTAAAGAATGGACAAAGAATATTAAATCATCAAAGTCAGCAAATTAAAGGAAGAGTAAAGGTTAAGTAAAGTCATAATGTCGGAAAAAATAAAATTTTCGTAGAGATCGTTAGAGTAAAGGAAGGATAAAGGAGATCATTCTCGAAATAAAGGCGATCGAAACTTTAAAGTAGATCTAAAGAATTATCAAAGTCCGTCGTTGGCATCAATGCCGCAGTGTTATGCGATTAAGCAATGGGGAGTTAGTCACCAGTCAAAGATTAAATATTAAAGATAAAGTTAAAGGGTTAAGTCAGGTGGTAAAGGAAGAATTCGAGGTGGGGTCGTCGAAAAACAAACGTCGTCTCGACATAAATAAAAAATCGTCCGGAAAGAGATTCGGGAAACAGAAGGGAATCAGGAAGAAACCAAGAAGATGGATCGTCCGGTCAAGAAAATCTGGAGGAGGGAGGAATAGAGGGGAGGAGGAAAGAGGAGTAGGGCGCTGGCGAGATAGAGAGTGGGAGGTGGAGAGGGGTGGGTGAGGGAGCGAGCTGAGGGAAGGGGAAGGCGAGAGGATGCAGGAACCCCCACCGTACTCAAGCAGGAAAAAAGTCGTGAGAAAAATAAATAAATAAATAAATAAAATATATATATATATATATATATATATATATATATATATATATATATATATATATATATATATATATATATATATATATATATATATATATATATATATATATATATATATATATATATATATATATATATATATATATATATATATATATATTTACGGTTATCACCACCGCTCACGGGCAAAGCCCTATTCAAGGAGGGGGTGTTAAAATCAACAAAAATTCAACTAACACAAATTACGCAGATGAGCACAGACGCGGGCTTTAAAGTGAGGGAGATTAAATTGAGTAGGAAACACAGAAGATGGAAGAGAATTCCACAGAACAGATGTGTCAGGAAAGAAGGAAGCACCGCAGCGAACTAGCCTGGAGTTACCTACATCAACACAAAACTCATGTGCAGACACAGCACCCTTGTGCTAGAGAGGGCGTCTTAAAGGTGGTGGCACGCGAGTGGAAAGTTCCCTCGAGCACTTGCCGCTACGGTACCTATAGAAAAGAGATAAAGCACCAACATCGCGCCGCAAAGATAGAGGGTCAAGTGAACTAGAAAGTACGGAACAATTTTAAATAGCTGGCCTTTGACTCGACTCTATCCAAAAGCCGGGTGAAACCAGAGCCCCCACAGATATTTTTTTGTTTATGTTAAGGCCAAGGATGTTTATATTGTCAACAGGAGAGACGAGAGAACCGTCGAAAGAGATAGGAAAGTTAGAAGGTGTCTTAGAGAGGGAGATTTGTAGAAGTTGAGTTTTTGAAGATTGAATTTCACAAAGGTTCAGACGACCGGTATTCTATCGGATCAGCGACAATAGAATCGGAAAGATTAAAACGAGAGGCAATTCTAGAAGTAAGAAGAGCAAGGTGGAAATAAGGTTGAAGAATGAAGGGCCGAGTCATCGGCATATAAGTGAATAGAATTAGATGTGCAGGTGAGAAGATCATTAATGAAAAGTAGTAATAAAGTAGAGGAGATAAGACAGAACACTGAGAACACCACTATTGACGAAAGGAAAGAAGAGAATCGCCCATCAACAGCAACCGATGAGCGATTTGAAGAAACTAGACATAAGTAAGCAAAGAAGGAGAAGCAAGGGCTGGAGAGTGACGCGTGCCATATCTGGTCAAATGCTTTGGATATGTCAAAGCGCTCTACACCAGAATCTCCCCATGTGGATTCCCTAGGGCCCGGAAAACCATAAATCCAGTAAGATAGGAAAGTATATATCGCCAGTAGACCTCGAGCGCCGAAAAGCCAAATACTGGCGATCAGAAAAGTCAATGAGATTCCAAGATGATCTAAATAGAGTTGAGAAAAGAGTTTCCAAAGATCTTAAATAGAATACAAGTGAGAGCTGTAGGGTGATTAGAAGGACCAGAGCGGCTTCCTTTTTTTTTTGGAATAGGTTGGATATGTGATGCGCGCTTCCCACACTGAGGGAAAGTGTTAGTGTTGAGACATAGAGAGTATAGTTGAACGAGGGGCAGGGGATACCACGGGAAGCACACTCCCTCAAAACTCGAGGGAGGAATGCCATCCGGGCCACCCCGCCTTCCTAACGTTCGTGGATTTCAGGAGCCCATGCAAATCGAATGTGAAATTACAGGCAAGGGCATAGGACACTGAGAGGAGAAGGAGTAGGATTGGGAATGCCAGAATCGTCCAGGGTTGAGTTAGAGGAAAATAGGAGGCCGAAAGTTGGCCTTTTCAGTTGGAGAATTAGCAACAAGAACCATCAGATTAAATAAGGAGGAAGACAGTTTACAGAGGTTGCTAGGATGCTTTTGGCCAAGAGGCCAAGAAAGATTTGGTCAGTAAGGGAGAACCTGGGAGGGGTTAGCGCACTTTCGTTTGATGAAAGCCCGCTTTGCTCGTCGAGGTATCCCTGCAACGATTTCTAGCAGAATGAAAGTTTATAAAGAGTGATAGGAGAACGAAATTTTTCCACTCCCTATACGCACTGTCTCTCTAGCCTGAATGGCCAAGGAGAGAACAAGCATATATATATATATATATATATATATATATATATATATATATATATATATATATATATATATATATATATATATATATATATATATATATATATATATATATATATATATATATATATATATATATATATATATATATATATATATATATATATATATATATATACACAAAAAAAATTTTGATTAATTTTCATGACTGAAATATCCGAACATCAAAACCTTTTTTTGTTTATTGTTTATTTTTGTCCTAAATTATTATTATTATTATTATTATTATTATTTTAATGTGTGTATTATTATTATTATTATTATTATTATTATTATTATTGTGTGTGTGTGTGTATTTATTGTATTTTATTATTTATTATTATTATTATTATTATTTTATTATTATTATTATTACTTTAGAGTTGAGCAGAACTCCTCAACCCTTATTAAAATTTGAAGGAACTTATGCAAGAGAAATTATTTTCAAAATATAAAGTGGTTGTAAGCATAAAAATTGCCATCATTTAGAGCTAATTTCAACTAATTTTCTCGGAACCTCGGATGGTCATCATAAAAAATGTCAGATCAAAAATAAATAATAATAATAAAGGCAATAATAAAATATGATAATAAGAGATATAATAATAATAATAATAATAATAATAATAATAATAATAATAATAATAATAATAATAATAATAATAATAATAATAATAATAATAATAATAATAATAACAATAACAATAAGAATAATAAGAATAATAAGAATAATAATAATAAGAATAATAATAATAATAATAATAATAATAATAATAATAATAATAATAATAATAATAATAATAATAATAATAATAATAATAATAATAATATTTATCGCTTGACCCCCCAAAAAAATTATCGCAATTTTTCAATTTCAAAACCAAAAAAAGTAGGATTTGAAATTCGATCATATCATAGATCTTGGGTCAACAATCAAATCTTATCTATTTATTTCGTGGGTAATGAACCCATTGATGTATAGTTCAAGAATGAAATCATTTCGAAAAAAATTGTAGATTTTGAATCGATATTTTAAAAATATCGATATTTAAAAAAATCGATATTTCAAAAAATCGATACTTCAAAAAAATCGATATTTCAAAAAATGAAAATATTAATGAAATGACTACTAACAGAAAAAAAATACTCGAAAACGACCTTTTTCTTAGAAGTCAGAAAGAGCTGCGGTTTACCTTTTAATCCAATCAAAATTGGCTGAAAATTATGATCATGTTAAGGTAGGAGCTAAAGTGGGGTGCTGCTGAGCCAAAATTGGACCCCAGCCCTTAATCTAATATTTCCTCTGGATATTTTAGGTATCATCAGAGAAAATTAAAGAATATGTTTTTCAATTGTTAAAATAAAATAATTGCTTTTTATTAAAATTAATATATTTTGAAGTAGCAAATAAAAAAGATTTGAACTTATTGTTTACTATAAATTCCTATTTTTAAAAGAAAACAATTGCTAGACTCCATGTAGTTCAACTCAAATAATAATAATAATAATAATAATTAATAATAAAATTCAAATTTATTCAATGCCATAAGAAATGAATTGGTCATTAAATAAGATGAGCTATACATTTTTATAGTATGTTGAAATGTTCAATCAAATTAATTTCAGATGAATGGATCTAATTAACAGGTTTAGTGTAATTTGAAATAAGTACATTTAAATAATAGTAAGGTTAATAAATAATTAAAAAAAAAAATAATAATAATAATGTGTGTAATATAATAATAATATTTATCGCTTGACCCCCCCAAAAAAAATTATCACCGATTTTTCAATTTCAAAACAAAAAAAGTAGGATTTGAAATTCGATCGCTATCATAGATCTTGGAGTCCAGCAATCAAATCTTATCTATTTATTTCGTGGGTAATGAACCCATTGATCATATATAGTTCAAGAATGAAATCATTTCCGAAAAAAATTGTGGAATTTTCCCGAGATCGTGTTTAAAAAATATCGATATTTAAAAAAAATCGATACTTTTAAAAGATGGTACTTCCAAAAAAAGTGATAAATTTCAAAAAAATGAAAATATTAATGAAATGACTACTAACAGAAAAAAAATGCTCGAAACGACCTTTTTTTTCTTAGAAGTCAGAAGGACTGCAGTTTACCTTTTAATCCAATCAAAATTGGCTGAAAATTATAGTCATGTTAAGGTAGGGAAGACTACAAAATTAGGATGCAAGGCTGAGGTGGTTTAAGCGTAATCTAATATTTCTCTGGATGACACAGGTATCAA
>JABUQX010139928.1:0-2500 GCA_015478945.1 Trachelipus rathkii
ACTCAATACTTTCAAAATCAAAAAAATCAATAATAATGAAATAACAATCTAAATATATAAAAAAGGCTCTAGTAATGAAGATGTGTGGCTTCACATTTATTCGTTCAGTCACTATGATCTGGATAGTCGTAGGCTGAGCATTGCCCCTATCTACTTAATTTTATATGATAAAAATATCGTCGATTGCATATAAATATATATAGCGAGAGAGAGAGAGAGAGCGAGAGACGCGAAAATAAAAACCAGCCAAACTTTTAACTCGTTACTAACAGTACAGTTTCTACAAATTATATATATATATATATATACGGTTATATATATATATATATATATATATATATATATATATATATATATATATATATATATATATATATATATATATATATATATTTATATTTTTCATGCTACTATCAGCTTCCACCTTCTCATATACATATCGATTTGTATGAATTCGAACACCTTCATAAAATTGAAGTGAAAATGCTTAAATTCAAATTGAAACTTTAATACTAAAGCAGCCTCACACCTCTATAAATATTAAAAACATAACCTTTACTTAATGCATATATATAATGTAATTTACTTTTATATTCATTATTTATTTCACTCTGGATTATTTAAAAAAAAAAAAAATAAATATAATATATATTGCTAAACATAAACGTACTAAAATTTTGCTAAACATGCATAAATCGTTCCAGCATATAATCCGTCAGTTTTGATTTTTTTTTTTTTAATATATTGCTAGTATATGATACTAACAATGAATTCAAGTGTTGACGGACATGATTCAAAAATGTATATGACATGTTTTGTTTTATTTTTTTTTTTTTTTTTTTTTTTTTTTTTTTTTTTTTTTTTTTTTTTTAAATATATTGGTAGTATATGATTCTAACAATAAATTTGAGTGCTTCAATAGTTCGGAAACATTTTAAATAATTAATTATTTACAATACTTTTATATTAAATATTTTTTAAATGAAACTCGATTTTGGCCTACGTGAAATTTACAATCTGTAATAGTTTTGTCGACTTTTGTTACAGTTTATTTGGTACTGATAGTATATATATATATATATATATATATATATATATATATATATATATATATATATATATATATATATATATATATTTTTATGTTATATATATTTATATATATATATATATATATATATATATATTTTTATATACAGTCGTTTTATAATTTAAAACCAACGAATACCCTAGAGTGGACCGCATAGATGTTAGGGAGTCAGCGGTCTCTCGGCCTCAGGGATGACAGTGGGACTCATCTCCCTCTGGGTCCCCCATCGGCTCGAGCCCCTAATGGAAATATAAGCTTCCTTGAGCCTTAACCTCAACTTACTTCCGGGCATACTTAAAATAAATAAATAAAATTGGTAAAAATAAAATAGATTGATTATTATTATTATTATTATTATTATTATTATTATTATTATTATTTATTTTATTATTTATTTTTTTTTTATTATTATTATTATTATTATTATTATTATTATTATTATTATTATTATTATTATTATTATTATTATTATTATTATTATTATTATTATTATTATTATTATTATTATTATTATTATATTATTATTATTGTAATAAATATTTTGATCAAATAAATTCATACGTCTGAAAAATTTTCCTGCATCAGTTTCTGTTAAAATGTTGTGAAACCATTCAAGATTATAAATTGTTTCCCTTTCCATTGTTTCAGAAAATATATAACTGTAAAAACAAAAAATTTCACAATTTTGTCGCTAATAAAACTTATAATAAGTGAGCTTCCTCACCTTTAAGAATATTAAAAAAACAAATCCTAATTATTTTTTAGATATTTAAATCTTACTTAACCAAACTTATAATAATTAGTAATTTAACCTCACTAAACTTGTTATTAATTTATTTCACTTTCCATTTAACTAAACTTATATAGTAATTTATTTAACTTCCATTATTGTCAATAAATAACTAACTAACAAATTAGAAAAAAAGTTCAATCTTTTAACACTATGAGGCGTTGCTGCTCATTGTGTTCGATTTAGTACGTTTTAAAATAAAATCGGCTTAAGCTTAACTGGAAGCTGATAATCAACAAGAGCCAAAAATTCTTAGTCGTATTCACTCCAATATAGAAGTTCTTAACCTATATTGGCCACGTACCAAATTCAACATGATCAACTTTTCGACTCATGGGTTTATTGCGAAATTAAAAATTCTGCTGTAATATTAATAAGTTCAGTAATTACTAATTATTGCTGCGTAAAAAAATACAACTCAATTTGCATACATGCTCGTGTTTTACATGCATTAGACAAAGGTTTAAAAAATTTTTTTTATAAATTTTGGGAATCACCGGCGAACCACGTTTGATTCACAACCTATAGGTTAATAAACCTTTTTCTAATATATCCCAAATTGCAAATAAAACTTTCCTATTGCTTGGTGAAATAACGTCCCGTTTAAGGGTATTCATTGA
>JABUQX010139928.1:5000-15866 GCA_015478945.1 Trachelipus rathkii
ATATATATATATGGTATATATATATTATTATTGGTTATTATTATATATATATATATATATTATTATACGCTATATATATATATTATTATTATATATATATATATTTATATACATATATATATATATATATTCTAAGTGGCTGGCTGATATATATTACATATATTACGGCATAATATTGAAGAATATATGTGTTATGCTATTATTATTATTATTATTATGCTATAGATATATATATATATTATATTAGTTATTATTATTATTATATACATATTATTAAAGTTAGCAGCAATATTATTATTGTTACTATATTATTATTATTATTATTGGTTATTGTTATTATTTATATATTACATATATATATATATATTATATTGTTATTAAAGTTATACATATTATTATTATTACTATTATATATATTTTACATATACATATATGTTATTATTGTTGTTGTATAAGTTATATATTGTAATATGGTTATTGGTTATTATTAAGGTTGGTTGTTACAGTTGAAAGAGCTAGGCATATACAATATACATATACAGCCAAACCAGAGTGCCGGGTGCCCCGTACGCGCTGAAAACTAAGATAGTTAAGAAAATGGATGGCGTGAATCAGCGGTATGAGCTTGTATGGAAATGAAAAAAAAATTTTAAATTTTTTTTTATTTTTTTTTTTATATCTTCAAAACTACGATAGGTAGAAGAAACTAAAAAACATATATGGAATCAGCGTATAAATATTATTAGAGGGCTCGAGCCGACGGTGGACAGAGGGGGGGGATGTTTTCCATACCCCGTAGGGGAGGGGCGGAGGAAACCCCGCGACACCCAAATACCAAAGAGCGGGGGGTTCCGGAGACCCTCCGGAGGTGGGGAAATAGTCCAACCCCGTCGTCCCCCAGAGGAGGCCGAGAGACCCCCGATTTTTGCATCTTTTGGTGGTTGCAATTCTAAGTATTTCTTTAGTTCAAAAAAAAAAAAAATCTTCATACATATGTCATACGCTGATTCTTAAATATGTTATTAGTTTTGTACATATCGTAGTTTTGAGATATAAAATTAAAAAAAAAAGTAAATTTTTTTTTTTCATTCTTCATTACTATTTTTCATATGCCGATTCCATATATGTTATCAGCTTTCTTGTATTATCTTAGTCTTCGAGATATCATGCGGGTAACTTTAGTTTGGATTTCATATATATATTATTATTATATAGTTATGATATATATATATATATATATTATTATATATATTATTATAGTAATATGATATATATATATTATATATTATATATATATATATATATATATATATTATTATTATTATATATATATATATATATATATATATATATATATATATATATATTAATATAATAATAGAGTAGTTATATATATAGTATATATATATATATATATATATATATATATATATATATATATATATATATATATATATATATATATATATATATATATATATATATATATATATATATATAAAAACATTTTTTTTTAGAATCCGTTAATCTCGACTATTACCAAAATTATTCCTTTAAAACTTTTAAATTCAGTTCAATAATGTTGACTGAAAACAAGGTTTCCAATTAAAGTTTTGATGAAATTCCATTATTTATTTATTTAAAATAAATATTTAAAATTAAAATCTAAAGTAAGGTTATGACATATGAATAAAAATTATTATATTTAAATTTGAATGATTTCCATGTTCTCGTCCATTCCAATAGTACTCAAGAAAATATTATAGTAAACTTCACTTCCGAGCATTACTGATGGAAAAGAAAAAGTGAAATCAAATTGTGTATTAATTGATAGTTTTCTTCCCCATTTGGCGAGTTCCTTTTCTATTGATTTTGGGTCTTTTGTTTCAAATTTTTAAGCTTTATCTAAACATTAAAACTTCGATCAGCTTTTGGTAATTTTCTTCCAGACTTGGGAGTCTTTTCTTTCAGGTCTTGAAGCATTTCCTCAAAATTTTGGCTATTTTCTTTTTCTAGAATTTGCTCATATTCATCCAGGGTTTGTCTCCATTCTTCGTTAAGGTTTTGGGACATTTCTTCGAACTTTTGGAGCTTTTCTTCAAGGTCTTTAATCTTTTTCTCCATGTTTTGGGGCCTTCCTTTCAGGTTTTGATGATTTTCAACAATTTTTTGTGAAGTCTTCTGAATATTCAAAAATTTAAGACAAAATCTGATACACGTAACTATAAATTTTTGATTGACGATATTATTACACTGACGAAGCAACCGTTTATGCATGATTTTCAAACTAGCTCGCACAATCGATAATTACTTTCAATAGAGCAGTATTCCTTCCAAAACAAAGAAAATACTAGTCACTTAGAAACAATTAATGGGTAATTAATTCTGCTAATTTTCATTGAGAAGAAACTAAGATTAAAAAAAATATAAATAGTTGGTTGTTATTTATATATATATATATATATATATATATATATATATATATATATATAAATATGCTATATATAGATATATATATATATATATATATATATATATATATATATATATATATATATATATATATATATATATATATATATATTTATTTTATATATAAAAAAATTAAATATATATATATATATATATATATATATATATATATATATATATATATATATATATATATATATATATATATATATATATATATATCGAAATATTTTAGCTGGAAATAGCATTAAATTCTTTTATTATTTCCAAAATTGTAAATTTCTTTTTTCTTGTTATCAAGTAGTAGTAGTAGTAGTAGTAGTAGTAGTAGTAGTAGTTGTAGTTGTAGTCTATTACTTAAAGTTAAAGAGAAGGTCAAAATTTAATTGCAGAGAAGTTCATA
This sequence comes from Trachelipus rathkii, assembly GCA_015478945.1. Classification (NCBI taxonomy): domain Eukaryota; kingdom Metazoa; phylum Arthropoda; class Malacostraca; order Isopoda; family Trachelipodidae; genus Trachelipus; species Trachelipus rathkii. The sequence goes on from JABUQX010139928.1 coordinate 7,876, forward strand.
AATATTTTGGAATTCCTTAAGACTACAAAGAATAAAATAATATTTTACATTATTTTCTTTAGCAACTTAAAATTTATTGTAATTTATGATAGTCAAGTAAATAAATAAATCGATAATATAAGTTTCTTAGTTGAATATTTGAACAACAAATAAAGTTTTAGTGAATCATAAGTTACGAAATACCATCGTCATTTGATAATTATAGTGTATGTAATTTAAATTAAAAAATAAGTAAAAAACTCTTCTTAGCCACATTCTATCCTACAAGGAGGTTCTCTATATCTATATTGACCATGATCCAAAATCAACATGATCAACTTCTCTACTCATGGGTCTTTTGAAATTAAATGCTTTTGTAATAACATTAGCAAGTTATTTGTAATAAGGAATATTAGTAATAATAATACTCCATTTGCATACATGCTCGTAGTTTACATGCGTAAACAAAGATTTAATAAAAAATTCTTACATTTTGAAATGCCTAGGCGAACCAGGTTTGGTTCGCGACCTATAGGTTAAGAAACCTTATACTAATATATCCAAAATTGTAAATAAAACTTTACTTTTGTTTGGTGATATAACGTCCCGTTTAAGTAATAGGAATAGGTATTTACCGTCTAAATGAATTCTTTAAAGACACCTTTAAACTCGGACAACATTTTTAAATTCTAACTTTTGGTTAGAAAACTTTATGGAGTTGGAGTAATTAGACTCCTTCATTTACAGATGCATCTTAATTAAAATTCATTTTCATTTAAAACGTAACATTCAGTTCAATAATAACTAAAAACAATTAAGGTTTATAAATTAAAGTTTTGATGAAAGACCATATAAATTTATTAAAATACAAATATTTAAAATTAAAATCTAAACTTAGGTTAAGAATAAATAATATTAGATTTAAATTTGAATGATTTTCATGTTCTCGTCCATTCCAATTGTACTTAAGAAAATATTATAGTAAGCTTCACTTCCGAGCATTCCTGATGGAAAAGCAAAAGTGAAATCAAATTGTGTATTAATCGATAAGTTTTCTTCCAAATTGGAGTGAGGGTTCCTTTTCTATTGATTTTGCTATTGATTTTGAGTCTGTTTTAAATTTTTAGGCTTAATTTAATCTTCGAGAGTTCCATTCAGTTTTTGGTAATTTTCTTTTAGATTTTGGAGTCTTTTCTTTCAGGTTTCAAGGCATTTACTCAATAATGTGGCTAAAAATTTCAAATTGTTGAATAATTTTTTTTAGATTTTGGTGAATTTCATCCCGGTTTTGTTTCGCTTCTTCATCGTTTGGCATAATTTCATTAATAACTTGGGATGTTTCTTCTAACGTTTGGAGCTGCTCTTTAAGGTCTTTTATATTTTCCTTCATAGTTTCTTTAATGTCTTCGGATTTTTCTTTTAACGTTTGGAGCTGTTCCTCAAGGTCTTTAATATTTTCCTCCATATTTTGGGGCCCTCCTTCCATGTTTTGGAGATTTTGAACCATGTTTTGTGGAGTCTTCTGAATATCCGAAAATTTGAAACAAAATCTGATACACGTGACTAAGTTTCCGATTGACGATATTATTACACTGAGGAAGATGCAACCGTTTATACAAGAATTTTAAAACTAATTCACACAGTCAATAATTGCTTTAATATAAATAGTTGGTTGTTTTATATATATATATATATATATATATATATATATATATATATATATATATATATATATATATATATATATATATATATATATATATATATATATATATAAAGAAACTAGAAATGCCCTGAAAAAAGTTATAAAGTAACTCAATTATTAATATATAGCATTTAAAATTAAATGTTACCATTTTCATAAGTTTTATGCTCATTAATTAATTATGTTATTTTTCCAGCACTCACGGTTCGGAGGTACAGGAAGCAGAATCCCCCGTAGATAAATGCTCGTGTGACATGCATTGACATATTGCAACTTCATAACTTTTTCAGGACCATTTTTTTTTTCCTTTTCAGATCATTTAAATCATTACATGTAAATTTCATGAAAATTGGCTGAATAACAAAACCATAAATATATATATATAAAAAAAAAGATATATATATATATATATATATATATATATATATATATATATATATATATATATATATATATATATATATATATATATATATATATATATATATATATATATATATATATATATATATATATATATATATATATATATATATATATATATATATATATATATATATATATATATATATATATATATATATATATATATATATATATTATCATTTAAGGTCAAGAAATTTCGAAATATTTTCGCTGAAAAAAGCATTAAATTCTTTTATTTTTCCAAAATCATAAAAAAAATTTTCTTGTTCTCAAGCAACACTTTTTTTTTTTTTTTTAACTTTGATCAGCATTCAAAGGGTGGTCTATTTTGCCGGGTATTCCGAGACATTCCTGTTATATTGGGTATATACCCAAATTGTCGACAGGAAAAAGGGTACTTATATGTAAAAGAAATATCTTGTTATTTAGAGTTTCTCTAGCGAATTCAACAAAACTTAACCTAACCTAACCTGACCTAACCTAACCTAACCCAACCTCTCCTAACTCCTGCGGCGGTCTGTCCAGAACTTTCCTGTCGACCTATTTTCCTGTCTACCATTTGTGACAGTCCCCGTTATGGACGGCATGTTTGAACAACACATAAAAAAGATTCCTAAATTTTCAATCATGAATTAAAATCAGTATTTTTCTTGCAACTCTCTTTCTCTCTATTAAAAACCATAAACACATTTTTATCTGGTTCTTTTTCTTCTAGTATTAGTATTGGTTATAAAGGTGCTCTGTAAAACCTTGTCTGGTAGCATGGTAGATAGGTAACTAATTGTAAGTGTTAGTAAGTCTGTACAAAATTTTATTTCATTATATTAAAATTTTTATGTAAAATTTCTTCCCATTTCACCTATGTGGTTTAAATTTTAAATCTTAAATTTTAGTTTTTAATTCTAGATCTTAGATCTTAATTCTAAATATAAATTGGAGATCCAAATTGTTGCTTTAATTAAATCGTTTAATATAAATGGGGCTAAATTTGATCCATACCACACGGATGATAATTATCGCCAATTTTAGTATTTCACACAATATTTTATTTAATCAAGAAAATTATCATCACAGAAGATGAATTTTAGTGAATATTTCGTATCAAATGCAAATAATATATAATTTTGATTTATTATGTATTATTAATTGGGCTGTTAATATAAGGATAATATATTTCATGTTGGCATTTTTTAATTTAATTATAATACTTAAGGGAGCAAAATATTAAACTACAGAATGAAATTATCCATGTCTATTTTTATTAAAATAATTGATGTGATGATTTACATCGAAACTTTTTATTCGTTCTTTATCTTTATAATATTTAAGCAAAATATGAGGGTATTGTTTCATATATATATATATATATATATATATATATATATATATATATATATATATATATATATATATATATATATATATATATATATATACTATATATATACTATATATATCATAACAATAATGAACTATATTTTGTGATGTTTAGAATGTTTCGTTTGTGTGTTGTGATTGTGTTGTTTGTGTGTGTGTGTAGGAAAAAGTCATAGATAAATATATATATATATATATATATATATATATATATATATATATATATATATATATATATATATATATATATATATATATATATATATATATATATATATATATATATATATATATATATATATATATATATATATATATATATCTTCTAGTGAGCAAAGACCAAAAACCTACCAAATTCCTTTTGAGTTTGGGGGGAAACTCCCAAGCCAGATGCAATTCAATTCAAATGTCAACATGCACCAATACAAGGCGTTTGAAGGTGTGCAATTCCCAAGTAGTTGGGAAAATAGTTACGGAGAGTTTGTTCCAGACTTTGCGAGTGAAGTTCATATAAGAATGAGCATAGCGGTTAATTCTGTGGTCAAAGAGTTGAAGAGAGAAAGAACGAGGCTGTGGAAATGTGTGTTTCACGAGTCATTCTCAGTGAAGGAGGTATGCGAATGGAGAGTTCGGAAGAGAAGTGTTCGATATGTGTGTGTGTGTGTGTGTGTGAGAGAGAGAGAGAGAGAGAGAGAGAGAGAGAGGGAGAGAGAGAGAGAGAATATTTAAACAGACGAAGGTTTGAGGTTTGTTTCCAAGATGTTTTAGATGTGTGAAAGATTATTACGAGTAGTAAGATATAGAAACTGAGTTTTTTGAGGCAATTAGAACAACCATGGTTTCTTAATGGTCCAACTGAAAGATCTGAGGAAAGATCTGAGGTTAGTTAGTTACTCAAAACCCTCCGCGTCGGCCAATCATAATTTGAAAGTTGCATATGTCCACCCAAAAACATTCATCTCTTATCCAGCAAATGTTGTTCTAATGTCGTCCCGTCAAAGTACGGTCTTAAATATTGAAGTTATCACATTTTAACTTACTTTCATAATTTTACCGTGTATGATATTTTAACTATTTTATTATAGATCAAACTACTAAAAGGCTATTTAATTTTATGTTTCGCCAAGAAAGTTCAATTCGAAAAAGAAAACGTGTTTTCTATAAGATTAAGTAGTAGTAGTAGTAGTAGTAGTAGTAGTAGTAGTAGTAGTAGTAGTTGTAGTAGTAGTAGTAGTAGTAGTAGTAGTAGTAGTTTATTACTTAAAGTTAAAGAGAAAGTCATAAAATTTAATTGCAGAGAGTTCATAAATATTTTGTAATTCCTTAGGCTACAAATAATAAAATAATATTTTTCATTATTTTCTTTAGCAACATAAAATTTATTGAAATTTATGATAGTCAAGTTAATAAATAAATCGATAAGTTTCTTTGTTGAATATTTGAACAACAAATAAAGTTTTAGTGAATCGTAAGTTACGAAATACCATCGTCATTTAATAATTATAGTGTACGTAATTCAAATTAAACAAATAAATAAAAAATTCTTCTTAGTCGTACTCCATCCAATATAGAGGTTCTCTTTACCTTTATTGACCACGACCCAAAATCAACATGATCAACTTCTTGACACATGGGTCTTTTGAAATAAAAAATGCTTTTGTAATAATATTAGCAAGTTATTATTAGTAATACAAGTAATATTATGCATAAATGCTTGTGGTTTACTTGCTTTAAACAAAGGTTTAATTAAAAATTCTTACATTTTGTAAAGCTTAAATGAACCAGGTTTGGTTCGCGACCTATAGGTTAAACCTTATACTAATATATCCAAAATTGTAAATAAAACTTTACTCTTGTTTGGTGATATAATGTTCCGTTTAAGTAATAGGAATAGTTATTTACAGTCTAAATGATTTTTTTAAGGAAACCTTCAAACTCGGACAACAGGTTTAAATTCTAACTTTTGGTTAGAAAACTTTGAAGTTACAGTAATTAGACTCCTTCATTTATAGATGCATCTTAATTAAAATTCATTTTCATTTAAAACTTGAACATTCAGTTCAATAATGCTAACTGAAAACAATTAAGGTTTATAATTAAAGTTTTGATGAAAGACCATATAAATTTATTAAAATACAAATATTTAAAATTAAAATTTAAACTTAGGTTAGGAATAAATAATATTAGATTTAAATTTGAATGTTTGAATTTCATGTTCTCGTCCATTCCAATTGAAGTAAACTTCACTTCCGAGCATTCCTGATTGAAAAGCAAAAGTGAAATGAAATTGCGTAAGTTTTCTTCCCCATTGGGGGAGTTCCTTTTCTATTGATTTTGGGTCTTTTTTTTTAAATTTTTAAGCTTAATCTAATCTTTGAGACTCGTTAAGTTTTTGGTAATTTTCTTTCAGACTTTGGGGCTTTTCTTTCAGGTTTTAAGGCACTTCCCAAATATTTGGCTAAAAATTTCAAGTTCTTGAATAATTTTTTTTAGATTTTGGTGAATTTTATCCCGGTTTTGTTTCGCTTCATCGTTTGGCATAATTTCATTAATGTCTTGGGATATTTCTTCTGACCTTTGGAGCCCTTCTTTAAGGTCTTTAATATTTTCCTCCATAATTTCAATAATGTCCTGGGATTTTTCTTCTAACGTTTGGATCTGTTCTTCTCTTTAACATTTCCATCCATATTCCATGGTGGATTTATATATATATATATATATATATATATATATATATATATATATATATATATATATATATATATATATATATATATATATATATATATATTTATATATATATATATATATATATATATATATATATATATATATATATATATATATATATATATATATATATATATATATATAAATTAGAAATGTCCTGAAAAAGTTATAAAGTAACTCAATTTTTAATTTATAGCATATAAAATTAAATGTTACCATTTTCATAAGTTTTATGCTCATTAATTAATTATTTGTTATTTTTCCAGCCCTCACGGTTCGGAGGTACAAGAAGCAGAATCCCCCGTAGATAAATGTTCGTGTGCCATGCTTTGACATATTGCAACTTCATAACAACTTTTTCAGGGGCATTTTTTTTTTCTTCTCATTTTCAGATCATTTTAATCACTACATGTAAATTTCATGAAAATTGGATGTAACTGCAACAACTATAAAGTATATATATATATATATATATATATATATATATATATATATATATCTCTCTCTCTCTCTCCTCCTCCTCTCTCTTTCTCTCCTCACTCACTACTCTATATATATATATATATATATATATGTATATATATATATATATAATATATATATATATATATATATATATATATATATATATATATATATATATATATATATATATAATCATTTAAGGTCAAGAAATTTCGAAATATTTTAGCTTAAAAAAGCATTAAATTCTTTTATTTTTCCAAAATCATAATTTTTTTTTTTTTTCAAGCAACACTTTTTTTTTTTAACTTTTCTCAGCAGGCAAAAGGGTGGTGGTCTATTTTGCCGGATATTCCGATACATTCCTGTTATATTGGACCAATACCCAAATGGTCCAAAGGAAAAAGGGTACTCATATGTAAAAGAAAAATCTTGTTATTTAGAGTTTCTCTAACGAATCCAACAAAACTTAATCTAACCTAACCTAACCTAACCTAACCTAACCTAACCCCTGAGACGGTCTGTATAAGAAATTTTTTTGATGCTGTGCCGACCCTTTTTCCTATTGGCCATTTGGGAAAGTCCCCGTCATATTGGGCATGTTTGAACAACACATAAAAAAGATTCCTAAATTTTCAATCATGAATTAAAATCAGTATTTTTCTTGCAACTCTCTTTCTCTCTATTAAAAACCATAAACACTTAGATCTGGTTCTTATAGCATATAAATAGTACTAGTATTGGTTATAAAAGTGCTCTGTAAAACCTTATCTGGTAGAATGGTAGATAGGTAGCTAATTGTAAGTGTTAGTAAGTGTGTACAATATTTTATATCATTATATAAAAATTTTTATATAAAATTTCTTCCTATTTCACCTATGTGGTTTTAAATTTTAAATCTTAAATTTTAGTTTTTAATTCTAGATCTTAGATCTTAATGCTAAATATAAATTGGATATCCAAATTGTTGCTTTAATTAAATCGTTTAATATAAATGGGGCAAAATTTGATCCCTACCACACGGATGATTTTTATCGCCAATTTTAGTATTTCACACCATTTTTTATTTACAGAAGATGACTAGTAAATATATTTCGTATCAAATGCAAATAATATATAATTAGATTTATTATGTATTATTAATTGGGCTGTTAATATAAGGATAATATATTTCCTGTTGTCATTTTTTAAATTTGATTTTAAAAATAAAGGGAGCAAAATATTAAACTACAGAATGAAATTATCCATGTCTATTTTTATTTAAATAATTGATCTAATTGATAATTTAATAATTGATGATTTACGTAGAAAT
>JABUQX010139929.1:7500-10000 GCA_015478945.1 Trachelipus rathkii
CTTTGTTTCAAGTATTTTAAATGTATTTTTAAGTTTTCCATGACAACACATAAATATTAGTAGCTTTAAATAACTTTTTTTTTATTGTATTGTCGTAAATTATTTTTATAATTTTTCTTACACTTATATAATTTTCCTTTAGTTTTTAGTTCATTTCTTTCTAGATAAATATTTTTTTTACTTGTGAAACAATGTGTATATATTATTTGAAGAGAACTTCATAGATTTGATATATATATATATATATATATATATATATATATATATATATATATATATATATATATATATATATATATATATATATATATATATATATATATATATATATATATATATGTATATATACTCAATATAAATACATCTAGATATATATATATATATATATATATATAAATATATATATGAATCCAATATTCTAGACCTTTTTCTAACCTCTATTCCTTCTTCTAATTGTGTTAAACTCTTTCCTCCTATTGGTTCCTTTGATCACATTACAATGTTCGGTTTTTGTTCTATCTTTTCAAGTCTTCCACAGGAAAGACTCCCTCCTACGGTAGGGAAACGTTTTAGGCATTTTGGTGTTCGACTAGCGATCGTACTTTTTTGATTTCCCATGGAATGACTGACTACAGCTTCGGTGAGAGGCGTTCATCAGATGTTGCTGAGATCATTACGGAGATGATCTTCTCTAACATAGAGATGTACATTTCATATTCTTTCCTTTCAATTAAAATTAACAAACCTTTGCTTAATTAACTCCTTTTGTTCTCGTCCTATTCGCTACAGGGATGCTCCTTACAGGAATTATCCTAGTTTTTTGAACCAGAAATGCTAACTCTCTTTTCTTCTTCCTCATTCCCTCCTCTCTAAAATCTTCCGGCGACACAACTGCCACTTTACCTTCCGCTAAAGCTGAACTCTTTGCTCAAACTTTTGCCTTCAGTTTCACCTTTCCGATTCAGAAGCTATTTCTCCTTCTCCACCTCCCTCCAACTCATATATTCCTAATATTGTAATTTCTTCTAGAGACGTTATTTCCATTCTCTCTCTGAGGTTAACACTAAGTAGGCGTACGGTCCTGAAGGTACTCCTTCAGTGGATCTCAAAACATGTTCTTCTGATCTTGCACCCTTCCATGGTAAACTATTATAAGTCTGTCTTTCTACTTCAACCTTTCCTTCTTGCTGGAAATGTGCCTCTCCAGCTATCTTATCGCCCAACTTCTGGTTTTTTAACGCCCAACTTCTGGTTTTTTATAGCCCAATTTCTGGTTTTTTATAGCCCTTCTGGTTTTTTATCGCCCAACTTCTGTTTTTTTATAGCCCAACTTCTGGTTTTTTATCGCCTAACTTCTGTTTTTTATCGCCCAACTTCTGGGTTTTTTTCGCCCAACTTCTGGTTTTTTATCGCCTAATTTCTGGGTTTTCTAAAGTTTTCGAATGTCTCCTTAACTGGAAGATTTGGAAACCCCTCAATTCTGCTAATCTTATTTCTGATCATCAGTATTGCTTTCGTTAGAATCACTCTACTGGTGATCTTCTTTCTCTTCTTTCTGGTTATTGGTCCTCTTCTTCTCTGTATTTCTGTGAATCTAACGCTATAGTATTGGACATATCAAAAGTCTTCGATAAAGTCTGACCCAAAGCTTTAATTTTTAAGCTTCTCTTTTAGGGTATCTATTCTTCTCTCTGATTTCCGTTCCGGTCATTCTATAGCTGTCCTTATCTGTCCTCTCTGATTTCCTTTCCGGTCGTTCTAAAGCTGTCTTTATCTGTCCTTATGTCCTTTTATCTGATTTTCTTTCCGGTCGTTCTATATATGTCCTTATCCGTCCTTATATGTCCTTCTTTTTTATTTCCTTTCCGGTCGTTCTATAGCTTCCTTATCTGTTCTTTACTATGATTTTCTTTCCGGTCGTTCTATAGCTGTCATTATCTGTCCTTATCTGTTCTTATCTATCTTTCTCTCTGATTTCCTTTCTGGTCGTTCTATAGCTGTCCTTATCTGTCCTCTCTGATTTCCTTTCCGATCGTTATATAGCTGTCCTTCTCTGTCCTTATCTGTCCTTATCTATCCTTCTCTCTGATTTCCTTTCCGGTCGTACATTTAGATGGCTACCGTTCATCCTTTAAATCTATAAATTTTGGTGTTCCTCAGGTTCTGCTCTATCACCAACTCTCTTTCTATTTTTCATTAATGACTTTCTCTCTATTACTTTATCACCAATCCTCTCCTATGCCGGGGACTCCACCTTCATTACTCTCTTCATTTTGATAGATGTCCCTCTCTCCCTCCCTGCCTCCCTACCTCCCTCCCAGCAACAATTAGCTCAGGCTAGGAGGGAGGCCTTGAGGGAGGGACTAACCTCAGATCTTTCTTGAATTTCTAACTTTTAACTGAGGTATTAAGAACAAAGTTGATTTCAATGCCTCAAAAACTCAGATCCTCAATCTTTCTATTCGACATAATCTTCCACATAACTTCAACCTTCAACTCT
>JABUQX010139929.1:15000-28134 GCA_015478945.1 Trachelipus rathkii
ATTAAGTTAAAATATTGTTCCTTCATCAACTTCAAGTAGAATCTTGGAGCCATGGAAAGTGGTTTATGCTTATAAATGAAATATACTGCCTGTTTTTTATATTTCAAAGGAAAAATATACATTATAATAAAAGTATGTGAAATGGTAAAAAGAATGTATGTACAACTATATATATATATATATATATATATATATATATATATATATATATATATAACATATACCCATATATATATATATATATATAGAATATGTGTATATATATATATATATATATATATATATATATATATATATATATATATATATATATATATATATATATACACAAATGCTGTTTTATATATATACACAAGGATTTGGGTAGGTAAAAGTAACTTTGGGAGAATATATTTTCTTGCTTCAGGCAAAAGACGCACTCTACTTTCACTCTATTCTTTCGTATCCTTTTATAAGAACAACTGCTTGGCCTGGCTCTAGCAAGACGAGTGAAGAAGCTTTGAATATGATTGTGTGAGCTAACCTCGATGTTTCCTATCGTGAGGGAACAGGGAATGCAAAAGGGGGAGTTTTGTTATGCATAGCTGACACGATCTATTTTGTACAGAGAACGTTCGGGAACGACTTATTTTGGTTTTGTAAGAAGCTAACAAAACAAGGTTATCGTCTTGTGAAAGAGTTTTGAGTCTTAGTGGAAGAGACGTAAGGGAGTATATGCATTCTGGATGCAGTTTCTGGGCGAGGCTTGTTTGTTCAAAAGGAAGTGTTTTCTTGTATGAGTCAGAATTGAGATCGTGAGAAAAGAGTAAGGAATTCGGTTTGTTGGAACTTGTAAAGGTTTCATAAACACATTGCACAACCAATGTTGATTTCTAAAAATTGTTTTGTATTCAAAACTGAATTCCGATAAAGGACCCCCCTTTAAGAAAGGAATCTTTATCTGAAAGATTTGAATGAATCAACATGGGTGTGCATTCTGTTCAAGGAAGAGCACATACCTAGCATCCATCGAGATGGTAGTACTCGCATCTCCAGGATGAGGGACATGGTTGAGTTTACAGATTCTGGAACATGAAGAAAATTTACTGTCCAGAAAGGTTACATGCTTAACTATGATAGATAAAAGCAAAGGTAGGAAAACAAGATAAGTCTGGTGTCTGAGGTATAATATTTGCGGATGTGTAGTGTAGATCTAAAAATTTGGTAAGTGGATACCAGTGGTGCACGGTAGTCCGAAACTATTTCTTATTCCTTACGGTCATTTTAAAACGCTTTTCTCTCTTAAGAATGTTTTTATTAGAGGCGGTTTTAATTGTTACTTTACGTTGCTTTAACCTAATTTAAGATTAATCATGTAAATTAAAGCAAATGTTAATAATGTTAATATCGCGAAATTGATATCAACTACTTAAAAGAAAAATATTAGATCAATACTTAATAAAACAAAGTTAGTTTTTCTAATAATCAAATTGATCAAGATTTAAACATAAAAGCTTTAAAATTAATTAAAAACAAAGCGGTAAACATTAAAGTTAATGGTTAGTTAAAACAAAGCAGTTACTGACTTAATTGTAAACTCGTAGCGGTGAATGCTAAGAATATTTTTTCTAAAAATTAAAAAAAACTAAATTAAAACTAACTTAAAAAAATGAAGCTAAAAACTTCTTCTTAAAAGTGCTAGAAAACTGTAAAACTAAACGAAGCTGTGCAAAAATTAATGAAGCTAAAAACTTCTTCTTAAAAGTGCTAGAAAACTGTAAAACTAAACGAAGCTGTGCAAAAATTAATAAAGCTGGCTTATTTTCTTATTATTTTTTTATATATATAAAAAAAATATTTTACTTTTTTATTTTTTATCCTATTTTTTATTTTTAAAAATGGTTGTTCCCCCCTCTGAGTGAAACACATTTATGTTGTAAAAAAAAATAAAAAAAAATAAGCGCGATTATATCTATGAAACTAATGCGGACTAATCTTAGTAATATAAACAAAACTTATGCTTTAAGTTCAAAACTAAATGCTTTTCGTTTCTTCCTTCGATGCTCAAAAGAAATTAAACGTTTGGCAAAAGTTTTCTCAATGGTAAAACTAGGTTATTTTAAAATTAAATTTGATATTTTAAAATATCAAGAGAGCAAAAAAAAACGTGTTTCCAAATCTGGAAAGATTCTTATATTTACATAAAACGTGTTCATCGGAACATCTTTGAAAGCTACTCTAAAAAATAGATACTTTCACTAATCTAAAAGAGCAAAAAAAAATCAAAAAAATGTTATCATCAAAATCTGTTCATTGGACATCTTTAAAATCAACGCTGTAGGAAAATAACGGTATAAATTCCTTATCTATCTGCTTTAGGAGAGTCTGTCTCAATCGTTTGAGTCTCCTTTTACGAAGTTTATGAAATAAACTGTTATTTAAAACCTTTGTTTTTTTTTAAAATTTATATTAAAAAATTAAAAGAATGGAGCGGCTAACTATAAAAACATAGTAAACAACGTTATCGTACATCTGGCTACTTTCGCAACGTAATCAACGACTGGCTTGGTTATTTAGGATACTTTGGAAAAACACAGGGGAAAACATCATCCCAAAAACTGGTAACTTCCTTTAAAAGGACCTAATTTCAAGCGCTATTACGCAACATCAGACATGATGAGATGAAATAACTTAAGTCTTTTCCGTTTGAAGACTCGGTTCGGTTACTACCTTAGAACGCTGTTATGTAACATCAAACATAATAAGATGTATTACGCAAGTCTTTTTACGAAGGATTGCATTCAACAGAGCTATGATTTACTTTTAGTTATCGGTTCCCTTTTCAATTCAATAATAAAATTAAAAAAAACGATAGATGCCGCTCGAAACGGGCTTCCTGTTGCTTCCGACAGTTTCGGAGCAAAATTTAAAAACTGACTGAAAATCATATCAAACATGGGTATACGCATCCTGAACATCCAGAGACCCGCTTGATTGTTTCAAAATTTTTAAGGGGAAAACTTCCCTTAAAAGGACTTGATCATCAGAGCGTCGTTAGGTAACATCTGTCTACTGTGTGTGTGTGTGGCTTCTTTCTTTCCTTCACTATTTCCTTTCCATAATCCACTGTTTCATTCTATCCTTCCACCACTATTAATCCATTCACCACACAGTTATCAAACTCTATTCACCCACATACATATATATACATATATATACATATATATATGTATATATATATTTAGATATGGATCCCCTATACAGATAAACAGATATATCTATATAACTTTGCTCAATCCTTCTTTCTTTATATATATATATATATATATATATATATATATATATATATATATATATATATATATATATTCTTAATGAAATCGAACTCTGGGGGCGGCAAAATTGCTTACATAGTTCGATTCTTCTTCGTCTTCTTCTTCCTCTTCCTCCTCGCTAGGATCTGTATCCAGCGGTTGTTCTCGGGCTATATAAACTCTCGTAGTTCTTTTCGCGTGAGATCGGTGAGGTTCGTATTCCTCTTTATTACTGGAGGAAGTCCTTTGACTTTTCTGGTCCCCTTCTTTTGCTTTCAAGTTCCTTTCGAAATCTTCCGCACTGTTAAAGGGGATTACCATTTGATCTACGTCGGGGTTAGGTCTCCACGGAGGTGCATCCTTACAAGCGGCGGTTGATTTTCTTCGGTGGGGCTTCCTACAATAACGGCAGTATGGGGAATTCCACTTACATGTCCTTCCGGAGTGTCCCACGCATTCGCATTCAAAACACCAGTCGTGTTTCCTTAGCTCTTCTTCGGACAACCTTTTAAAAGCTCCTCCGTTTTTTCGGGAAACAAATTCCGTCTTGGCTTTCTTTCTTTCTTTAACCTCATATTTCGGTCTGTAGGAGGATCTCTTCGATCTCCTTTGAGAATTACCATTCTCAGTCGTTCTTTGGCCTTCTGGCTCACCTCTGGCCATAAACACTTTAGTAGTTCTATTCTCTGTCTGTCTTTTTTGATTAACTTTGAATAAAGCTCCTCTGGAAATTTGTGCAAATCTCTCTAATAGCTCTACTATGCTTATGTTTGCATCAAAAACTTTCAAAATTTTTTCCCTTAGTCTTTCACCATCTCTCCTATCTCTCACATTCTCTAATACTTTGGTGGTTACCATGATATTTATGTGCTTAGAAGTAAAGCCTGCTGTGGCGTCAATCTCGCAGAGTTTCACTTGATACTTCCATAAGGTGTTTTTTAATTTCAAAACAAAAGCAGTAAATGTCATGTCTTTGTCTCTCTGATAAGACATAAACTCCAAGAGAAGATCAAAAATCGTGTCTTTGTTGTCTGGTTGTAAAAAGATGCGTAACTGCAAGAGGAAATCTTCCAACCTTGTGCAACTAGAGAGAGTCGGATCGTGTAAGAGATAGTCTCTGGATTCGGATTCGAGTTTGCTAGATATCATCGACTTTGCGAAGGATATTTTCCGCTTTTCTGTTAACGGGCCTAGCATGCCTAATCTCTCATGTAGCGTTGAAACGTATTCATTAAAGCTAATTCCTTGCCAAACCTTTGTATTCAGATTTAAACCAAACAGTTTGAGATCCTCCGGAATCTCAGGAAAGGCTGTACTAAATAGGTTTGATTGGTATAGGGGGGCTGGGTTGGACTGAGATGCTGCATTATACCTTAACCCTGCTTCTTGGGGTGGATGGGTGCCTTGACCCTGTGTGCTCTGTCCTGGAGAGGCATACATCTGTGCTTGATGTCCACCAGACCATCCCCAAGGGACGTTCCCTTGCTGTGGCTGCGTCGCCGTGTGCTCGGTGGGAGCGGGGGCCTGTCCCCAAATCTGGTTAGGGTCGAATGATCGACTGTCAAAACCTGGCTGAGTCATGGGAGAGTTTACTGTGCTTTCCCATGTGTTCCTATTTAAATTACGGACGTAATAATTACCCTCACCGCTCCAATTCGCCTGGGACCTTCGGTGAGTCGTGTCAGGTTCTGTACCTGGCCTTGCTGATGGGTTTATTGTGTTGTCTGAAAGAATTGATTGCTGAGAAAATCTTTGATCAATGTCCCTCCGGGCAGTCTCTTCTGCTCGAGGATTGGGTTTTAAAGAGAAATTAGGTGCAAGGCTGAGTCTAGGGGGTACCTCTCCTGGAGGGAGCTGTCCCCTCTGTTTATTTTTTACTGATTCTTCTTGCCTTTGCTTCCGAATTAATTCGGTTTCTTCTTCATCACCTTCGAAATCTCCTTTATTCTCTCCTCTATCTCTAATCACCTCTTCATCATCTGAAGCGGGCTTCGTCGCCATCTCTCAAAGGACAAACAATTTTTTTAGAGACAACCAAAAAAAACTATCGCTAAAATGAAGTTAATTAAAGTTAAAACGCCACCAACAAAAATCACTGTTTAATTATTATTACGCTCGTCTTAAAATGAACACAAAATTGTTTTAATGGTTAAGTTAAAAAACATAAGCTACGTAAGCTTCTCGAATTAGTTTTTTATTTCTCTTTCCTTAAAACCATATAAAAACACTGATTAAAAAATGTTAATCATAAAACAGAAGACACTTAGTCTTGTTGACTATATATATATATATATATATATATATATATATATATATATATATATATATATATATATATATATATATATATATATATATATATATATATATCTATGCTTGCTTTAAAAAAAAAAACACTGCAGTCTCGTTGACTGTATATATATATGCTTGCTTTAAAAAAAAACACTGCAGTCTCGTTGACTGTATGTATATATATATAAGCTGGCTTACGAAAAGAAAAGATACTTTAATCTTTAAAAAAAAACTTCTTATTTCCCCAAAAAGCTAATAAACGTTCCCCTGTATATATATATATATATATATATATATATACGCTGGCTTAAATAAATATATGCCTATATATTTATAATTGCTTATTTCTTAAACGCCACTTTGAACGTGAAATAAAATTTTCTAAACGGAATAAAATAGTAATGACAATATCTATAGACTATCTATAATCTTTTCATCTCTATTTCTCTCTCGTTCTCTACGTTTACGTTTGACCTTCAGATGTGTGTTATAAGCTTCTCTACGCATGCGCGAGTGGGTATGGGTGTGTGTGTGCGTGTGTTTGTGTTTTATGCGTAACTTTTTGTCCAATCGGTCTGTGTCTGTTTGCTCAATTCTTTCTCCCTTCCTCTCTTACTCCTTTCTATATATATATATATATATATATATATATATATATATATATATATATATATATATATATATATATATATATATATATATATATATATATATATATATATATATATATATATATATATTTAATAGTGATGTAGGTGAGTCCGTATCTTTAGAGAAAGGTTAATTAAAGAGAAAGTGTTTAAGAAAAGGGGTAAACACAGTTTGGAAAATCAATATTGATAAGACTTACTTGCTACCCGTTATCAACTTAAAAATTAGCACGTTACACAATATTTTTGTCAACTCTGACAATATACCACACTTAAGAATATGTATATATAAAAATATATGCTTAAATACCCTTTAAAATTACACACTCGATGAATGAATGGCCATTCGTGAAAAAATTCCTTAAACTATAAATATTTTTACCTGGCATAAAATTTACATGCAAAAAAATATCTATAAATGTTTTATAATAATAATAATATTCATATTATAATTATATTTTTCTGTTAATGGTTGTACAACCTTAATTAGCTTTTTATATTTTTTGGGGAAGGGGGGGGGGGGAATATTTTTTTCTTTTCGATATTATGGAGAACCCTTTTCTCCCGACTTGGCTAGGAGCTTCCTTGGTGAAGCTGTTGGTGGTGAGAGAGGCCTTCTCTCTACCGTTGACTGCTTGCTGAGTAATGGGAGAGACTGTCTCTCGACCGTTGACTGCTTAGCTGGGGAAAACTCTTCCCTTAAAAATTAAAAAACTTGTTTTTTAATTAGAAAGTCTTACTTGTATACCTTGTTTCCATGTATTGGCTCCTTAGTGAAGGTTGTGGGTTGTTGTTTGGGCTGGCTGTTGCGCTGTTTGCATCTGGCTACTACGAAGATTCCATTCAATTCTGGCATTCAGGTTGCCAATTGTCGATTGTGCCACTTTCTGGTGCCTCTAAGCGACACAATCGTTGTTAAGGATATCTTGAATAAAAGTATTGCCTTTTACTCGTTTATTTAGGAAGCATTTAAGACCTCGGAACATAAATTCAACAACAAATTCGTCCCAACATGGGACCCAATCCAACAACCTGTTTCAAAACAAAGAATTTCGAAATAAATGAAATGTCCTAACAAATTATAGTACAATAATGCGGAGTAAAAATCATATATCAGAACTTTACAAAATTAAGAAATTGAATATATTTATAAAAGTAATATAATAAAATATATATAATTATAAAATTGTTGCACTCATTAACAAAGTAATTGCAATATAATTAATAAAAATAATTAATTTAATATATAAAACCAATTAAAACCACTTTATATTTATTATAAAAATGAATGAAAATATAGGAATATTTCAAATGACCTTTTTTCACTTATCATAACCTCAATTAAATTTTGGATCACCGCTGTGATGTTACATAATAATATGTATTAAATTAGAATGCCAATTTACCTTCACTAAACTTCAAGTAGAATCTTATGGAGCCATGGAAAATGATTTATGCACCCGCATAAATAAATATACTGCCTGTTTTTATATTTCAGAGGGAAAAAATATACATTATAATAAAAGTATGTGAAATGGTAAAAAGAATGTATGTACAACTATATATATATATATATATATATATATATATATATATATATATATATATATATATATATATATATATATATATATATATATATATATATATATATATATATATATATATATATATATATATATATATATATATATATATATATATATATATATATATATATATATATATCTATATAGTATGTATATACACAAATGCTTTTGTATAGATACACAAGGGTTTGGGTAGGTAAAAGTAACTTTGGGGGAAGATATATTTTTCTTGCTTCAGGCAAAAGACGCACTCTACTTTCACTCTATTCTTTCGTATCCTTTTATAAGAACAACTGCTTGGCCTGGCTTTAGCAAGACGAATGAAGAAGCTTCACTAAGATTTTGTGAGCCAACCTCGATCCTTTCCTATCGTGAGGGAATGGAAAATGCAAGGGGGAGTTTTGTTATGCATAGTTAACACGATCTATTTTGTACAGAGAACGTTCGAGAATGAAATTGTTTTGGTTTTGTACGAAGCTAACAAAACAAGGTTATCGTCTTGTGAAAGAGTTTTAAGTCTTAGTGGAAGAGGCTTTTAAGGGCATATATGCATTTTGTATGCAGTTTCTAGGCGAGGTTTGTTTGTTCAAATGAAAATGTTTTCTTGTATGATTCAGAATTGAAATCGTGGGAAGAGAGTAAAGAATGTGGTCTGTTGAAACTTGTAAAGATTTTATAAACATATTGCCACACATGTTGATTTTAAAATATTGTTTTGTATTCAAAACTGAATTCCGATATATATATATATATATATATATATATATATATATATATATATATATATATATATATATATATATATATATATATATATATATATATATATATATATATATATATATATATGTATGTAAATATGTTTATAATAACATATATATATATATATATATATATATATATATAACTATACTATATATATATATATATATATATATATATATATATATATATATATATATATAAATATATATATATATATATATATATATATATATATATATATATATATATATATATATATATATATATATATATATATATATATATATATATATATATATATATATATATATATATATATATATATATAATATAATATAATATAATATAATATAATATAATATAATATAATATAATATAATATAATATAATATAATATAATATAATATAATATAATATAATAAATTATATAATATAACATAATATAATATAAAATAGTAAAATATAAGTTACGTTATTTATGTGAAATCTCTTCTATTTTTTGATTAAATAAATCTATCACTTGTTGCTAGAATCCACTGTTTTTGTTTCTTTAAGAAGATTTTTCTCAATAGATATTAATGCTAAGCTGGAAATAATATGTAGCTCTTAAATTTCAAAAAGTTTAAGCCAAAAATTGACACTTCGCTCTTAAAATCAGCTTCCAGATATGACTATGTTTTTAAAAACTATTGTTCACTTAATTTTTGATTCATAAAAATATTAATTAAATATATATATTTATTCGAAATTTATGTATATTTATTAGAAATATTTAAGTTCGGTAATAAACTTTTATATTTAGCTTTAGACAAAAACATAGTTCTTAACTCGATTTCCCTTTAGATGGATTTAACGTATCTAATGGAAGTAATTCTGTTGTTCATTTATTCTTGCTTAACACAACTATTGGAAACTATTTAAAAAATTTTTTTTAGACGTAAATAATACGTAAATTGATTAAAGTAATTTTAGCCAAGGAAGATAAATAAATAGAAGAGTTGAGCATTAAAGGAAATAGATAATTTGGATATATATAAATATATATATATATATATATATATATATATATATATATATATATATATATATATATATATATATATATATATATATATATATATATATATATATATATATATATATATATATGTGAGGAAAGTCCAACTCCGCGTCCACGTCGTGCACCCCGGGCAACGAGACATCATAGATGTACTCGGCTAAAGGAGCTATGGCTAGGGCAGGATAGGCCCAGCAAGCCACTGCCCGAAACAAATTGCTAGAAATACTCAAGCGCGAGCCTCGGAAGCCAGACGAAACTTTGGACGACGACCACGGCGAGATAATGGGACTATGAATCAGGAAAACACATTTAAAAATTATAGGTACGCTACGATAAATGTAGGCACCTATGGAGAGAAGGAGGAGGAGATAGTGGACATCATGAAGGAGAGGAGGATAGATTTGTTGGGGATGGCGGAGATGAGGATGAGGGGTTCTGAGGAGGGTAAAGAACTGGGAGAAGGTTTTATTCTGATATACAGTGGAGTGAGAGAAGGGATAAGGAAACATGGTGTTGGAATGATAGTGGGTCCGAGACTATCACCATATATTCAGAGGGTGAAAAATATAAACGAGAGAATAATGATGTGTGTGTTGAAAATTGGGCAGAAGAAATATAGAATATTTCAAGTATACACACCACAACAAGGACATTCGGAAGAGGAAAAAAATAGATTTATGGAGAGAATGGAGGAAGAGGTGGGGATGGAGGAGGAAGGAGAAAGGAGTGCTGATGGGAGATTTCAATGCCAGAGTGGGAAAGAGAAGAGGAGAAGTGGAGAGAGTTTTGGGTGTGTGGGGAGAAGAGACAAGGAACCTGGAAGGGGAGAGATTGATAGATTATTGTATGAGGAATGATCTGAAGATTATGAACACCTTTTATAAGCATCGGGAGTCGCACATCTATACGAGATATAGGTGGAACCAAACAACCCAGCAATTTGATCAAAAATCGATAATAGACTATATGATAGTATCAGATAAGAGAATGATAAGAAATGTAAAGGTGATACCAGGAGTGTCGCTGGATGCAGATCATAGATTGGTGGTGGCAGATATGAAGATGAGAGGCGAAAGAACAGTTAAGGAACAAAAAAGAACAGTGATCAAAGTAGAAAAGCTGGGTGAACAAGAGGAGAGAGAAAAGTACAAACAGAAAATGCAAGAAACCTTGAGAAGCGGAGTGGAAGATGAGAGGTTGCAAGATGTAATAAAAGAAGTTGCAGAGGAAACGCTTGGTAAAAGGTGGGTAGGAGGAACTAGAAAAAGACACACACCATGGTGGAACGAAGAAGTGAAAGATGCAATCAGAAAGAAAACGGAGAAAATGGTTGAAGAGAAGAACGGGAGAAGCGAGAGAAGAGTATGTACAAGCAAGAAATGAAGCAGAAAGAATCAAGAGGAGGGCGAAGAAGGAGGAAACGGAGAGAATAGCAGCAGAATTAACGAGAGATGTAAATGAGGGGAAGAAAAAGCTTTTTAAGATGGCGAAAGCATATAGAAAACTGAAGAATAAAATCAGAAACATAAAGGATAGAAATGGAGAGATACTGGTAAAACTGGAAGAAAGGAATGAAAGGTGGACGGAACACTATGAGGACTTGTTAAACGTAGAATACGGAGAACAAGAAGAAGCGGTGGCGGACAGGGGGGAAGCGGAGGAGGGGAGAGAGGAGGAAGAGGAGATCACAATGGAAGAATATGAGGAGGCTATAAAAAGAGGCAAAGTGCCAGGAGAAGATGAAGTGGCAGTAGAGTTGGTGATGGAGGGAGGAGAGGAATTGAAGGAGAGAGTTTATAACCTGTTAAACATTTGTTGAAGAGAGGGAAAAGTGCCGGATAGATGGGGGAAAGCTATAATAATACCAATATACAAAGGTAAAGGAGATCCAAGCAACTGTGACAACTACAGAGGAATTTCATTGATGGACCACCTGGCAAAAATCTACGAAATAATATTGGAGAGAAAGTTGAGAGTGATTGTGGAGCCGAGACTGGGGGAGGAACAGCACGGGTATAGAGGAGGAAGAGGAACGACAGATCTTCTGTTTACACTAAGGATGGTTATGGAGAAGATGTTAGAATATGGCAAGAGTTTTTATGTTGCGTTTATTGATCTGCAAAAGGCTTTTGATTCAGTACCAAGGGGAGAGACTATGGAGACTCATGGAAGAAAGAATTATGGAGTGAGTGGTAGACTGAAAGAAAGCAATAATGAGTATGTACGAAAAATGTAGTTGTAACATCAGAACGGAGTGTGAAAACGATATATGGTTTGAAGTAAGAACAGGAGTTAAACAAAGGAGTGTATTATCGCCTATATTGTTCATATTATATTTAGACGTGGTAATAAGTAAAGTGAAGGAGAGATTATGAGTTTTTGATGGAGATATAATGGCTTATGCGGATGACCTAGCATGTTGGAGTGAGCAGGAGGAGAAGATACAGGAGGTGGTGAGGTTGTTTGTGGAGGAGTTGGATGAGGCAGGGATGAAGATGAATGTACATAAGACAGAGATATTAATGGTAACGGGAGGAAACGATGAAGGCATGAGGATGATGGTGGGGGAAGAGGAGGTGAAGGCGGTGGATTCCAGCGTATATTTAGGTGGATGTTTTAACAGGGAGGGAGCGTGCGTAAAATCAAAATTATTAATGTCTACCCTCCATTCTTTGTGCGTACGTATATACGTATTTTTGAATATGTTCGTAAGTCTGTTCTCCTTCTGATTATTGATTTTTCAGATTACGTCACTCAGTTCCAATAATTGTAATGAAATTTATTTTGTTTTTATGTTCTCTTATGCATGACCAACTGTCCATGGTCCGCATGTAATTTTTACTTGTATATTTTGTCCATTGAACATTTAGCTTTGTCATATGTTTAAAACAGTAATATTTAACTTTGTAAAAAACTATATTTTCTTCCCAAAAAATAAAATGAGCGGGCAATAAAATGCACGAATCCTGCTCCATGACAATTTTTTCTTTAATTTAAAAAAATAGTTCTGAAAATCGTCTCAGTATTTTTTCTCCACTCGTTTGGTGTTAACCTATTAAGACAATTGAAAAAGGCCGTATAAAGGCGAAAGTTTTTGTCAGTAACTAGCACCATTATTACTCAAGGTGGAGAAAAATAGAGGAATGTTGTTTTAATTTGTAATTTTTAACCAGAAGTGTACTCTATATGTAATAAATCAAAGTTTTATATCCAGATTTTGATTTTATCCAAGGGTCAATAAATCCATTATATATAAACTACGAAGAAAAGTAGACTGTAAACAATATATATATATATATATATATATATATATATATATATATATATATATATATATATATATATATATATATATATATATATATATATATATAGATAAATAAATCCTATATATATATATATATATTATATATATATATATATATATATATATATATATATAACATATATATATATATCAATATATATATATATATATATATATA
>JABUQX010139930.1:0-5000 GCA_015478945.1 Trachelipus rathkii
TTGTTGTACTTCCGTTCCATTAACTCAGATTTGGGTGTGCAGCCGTTTTGCATTTGTCATTCAGAAACGCTTTCGCGTTTTTCGTGCGCCGCTTCGCTATGTATATATATATATGCTTATATATATATATATATGTATATATGTATATATGTATATATACTATATATATACTATATATATATATATATATATATATATATTTATATATATATATATTATTTTCATTTGTTGAACAAAAGCATCATCCTTCCTTCCTTCCTTATCCCTGCCTTCTATTCCCTCTTACTCTCTCTCCTCTCTCTCTCTCTCTCTCTCTCCGCCCTAGAGCCACCACTCACATCTACTCTCTCCTCTCCATTCCCTCTCCTCTTTCTTATATATATATATATATATATATATATATATATATATATATATATATATATATATATAATATATATATGTATATATATATATATATATATATATATATATATATATATAAATGTATAAGAATATTAATGATAATAATAATATATATATATATATATATATGTATATATATATATATATATATATATATATATATATATAATATATGTTATGTATATATATATATATATATATATTCTCCTTCCAATTATTTCTCATTATTCCTTCCTCTCTCTCTCTCTCTCTCTCTCTCTCTCTCTCCTCTCTCCACTACCCACACATAAACGATCTTTCTCCTCTCCACGCTTAACCATATGTGTGTGTGTGTGTGTATATATATGTATATATATATATATATATATATATATATAACAGTTTTCTCTTCATTGAAAGAAAAATTAGATGTCCAAATTCTAAAGCCAAATCAAGAGAAACTAAACTATTATCAAATACACTGATTGTAGACATCAGGGATTCTAATTATTATACATAATTTATCAAATATTAAAATAAAAATTGAAATGATTTTTTTAGATTAAATATTAAAATAACCATAACTTGTATAATCTATTTTATTATTATTATTATTATTATTATTATTATTATTATTATTATTATTATTATTATTATTATTATTATTATTATTATTATTATTATTATTATTATTATTATTATTATTATTATTAGCTACGTTTACAATTATTATTATTATTATTATTATTATTATTATTATTATTATTATTATTATTATTATTGTTATTATTATTATTATTATTATTATTGTGTATTATTGTGTGTGTGTGTGTGTGTGTATTATTAGTATTGTGTGTGTGTAAGAATATAGACTACTATATAAGGGATTAGGATTATTTCATATTATATAAACTGATTTGATTTATGATTTCTCGACTTAAATAGTAATTTGAATATAAAACCATATATTAAATACTTAATGGGCTCAAAGGACGAAAACTTCCCCTCAGAAGGCCATTTCTCTTCAATTTATTTCTTTTTTTATATTAAATTGCTATTTTATGTAATAAAATAATAAATAAAATAATAAAATAAAAAATAAAGTAATAAATGTAGTATTATGTAATAAATACCCCTGACAGAATAAAATATTTTTGATTTTGATTTCATTTGATTTGATTATTATTATTATTATCATAGTTTTTTTTTATTTAATTTTAATGTTACTCTTCCTGATTTAATTTCTATCTCTTTTTTTTTCCTTTTATATTTTATGGAAATTAATTCAATGTAAATTATTTCATCTGACGTAAGAACATTGTCCACTACGCCATTCTATTTTGTCACTTCTGAAAATAAAATTTCCTATATTTTTAATTTAATTCCACAAAAGATTAAAACAGAGCTTCATTTGTGTCTTAAAAATTTCTTCTCGGGAAAAATAAATCTCTGAGAAACCTCTCTCAAAAAAAAGTTTTTGAATTCCACTCAAAATAAATCTCGAAAAATTTCTCCCCAAAAAATTCCAAAAACTTATTCCAAAAATTCACCTAAATTTCTGCTTAAAAAAAAGGGAAAAAAAAGAATCTTTCTTGATAAGAAAATAAAAAATAAAGAGTAAAAAAAATTTTCCTTTGACGAAACTGTGACTGATGTCTCAGAAAAGAAATGTAGTCACAGATAAAAATTTAAATATATGCACTTTACATAACATCCTATTAACTTTCATTCATCTCCTCTCCTGTATATATGTATATATGTATGTGTATGTGTGTCTTTTATGAAATGTGTGTATGTAATAATAATAATAATATGTATACATGTAAAAGAGTCAAAAATATGTTTAAGTAATAATATGTTTGTGTAATAATAATAATGTGTATATATATATATATATAAAAAAAAATATGAACATTTAAAAATATATATATATATATATATATATATATATATACCATATAAAAATTTATATATATACATTTATATATATATATATATATATATATATATATATATATATATATATATATATATATATATATATATATATATATATATATATATATATATATATATATATAGGTATTTGTTCTTGTAAATTGCCAGTTAATGAATTAGAATTGGTGAAAAGAAAATCAAAAAGCAAAATTATTTTGTTATTCTCTGTGTTTTTCAGAACTGTGGTTTGAAACCTTAATTAATTCAAAAAGATATTTAGTTTTTTATGTGAACAATATATACTTTTAAAAAATTAGGTTAGGTTAGGTTAGGTTAGGTTAGGTTAGGTTCCTTAATGTTTGGAGGCCCCCAAAAAAACCATTTAGAATCTTGGACCAGTAGGCAGGAAAAAAGAGTAATAAAGGTAAAAAAAAGGTAGTAAAGGTAAAGGTAAAAAAGATAAGTAAATGTAACTGTGAAAAATGCAATAATACTAGCCGTCCGCTTTGGATAAAAAAAACTTTTAGCACAAAATCTATATTTCTAGATTGCCTTTGGTTAGGATAGGTTAGGTTAGGTTAGGTTAGGTTAGGTTAGGTTAGGTTAGGTTAGGTTAGGTTAGGTTAGGTTAGGTTAGGTCCCACACACCACTTAGATCTTAATAGTTAATACTGTTGAGCGACTTCATTTCCATTCGATGAAAGTAAAAAACAGCAATGGAACCACTAAATGTTGTAATGTATTAATATACATCTGCAACAAACAGTGGAACTATCATTTTTTTTTTACTTTATTAAAGACAAATACATAAAACATAGGGAATTACAAGCAAGATATTAAACTTAAAACTATCCATCAGTAGTATTTGGAGCTGGTCTCAAAGGATAATGAACCATAGCTACATCCTGACAATATAAATCAATACAATACTTAATATTAATAGCATATACTGCATCCTGAACTTGAGTGGTTTCTTTACCTTCAGAAAATTATCCCATTTCAAGCTTACCATACTAAATATAAAAAGTTTCAGTAGAAAACAATCTAGAATTACTAGTAACAACACTCTGAGTAACTTTATCAGACTTAACACCTATCTTAGGTTTACATTTCAATACACGCCTGAAATTAGTTAAAGGTAAATGGGCTCTTGAAGAACCTTTAGACTGAATGACATCAATACCATTGGTAACAAATTGATCTGAATTAAAATAGGGAGATACTGATTTTCTAGGTTCTAAACTAGTAGTTAAACAAATACCTTCTACAATGATGTACTTAACATTATACCACTTATATAACTGTAAAAACTGTTTTTCAGCTGCACTTAAATTATACAAACATAAATCAGCAGTAAATAAGGTACTTTTAATAAAGGTTTTTGTGCGTTCACTAGTGAACATTACACTATGAAGTGCTGACCTCGAGTATCTGCTGAGAATTCCTCGTCAACTACGATGATACGACCTCCTCCTGCTCATCGATGAGTGATATCTTCGACCTCTCCATATACTCATGCTCCTCGCGTATCTTCGACGACAATACATTATTATCAGCTCTTCCTATATCGTGTATATTCCACCGATCTTCAGACAATTTGAGTTTGTCAGGATAGAAGTTTGCCCATACCACCACTGGCCTTGACGGGAATGATACTATACGACATTTATATTTACCAGTCATTATATAACCATTCTTACGTCCCTCAAGAATCTGATAATTAAACTCAGTCGCGTTCCTGGTGACGTCTAAAATGATGTTATTAAAGGTTGGGGGCAGCATCATGGCGTGACTCTATAACTGAGAAAATAACCATACAACAACCTTTAATATATTGTAAATAAATATTTATTTGGAAGTTTTTTTTAATCTTGAAAACGCATGTTTTTAGATATTTTTTTTTCTTTTTTTCTTTTTTTAAATTTGTTACATTGTGACTGGTACTCCTTCATTTAAAAAATTACTTTAAGTAATTTGACTAATTTTTATAAATCGAAATAGCAGCTGAAGTTGGGTAATGAAACAACTGGCTCAGAGTTCTTAAGGAAACACTTAATTCCTTGATGCAAGTTGAAAGCCTCGAGTTGTCTTTCCATTGTAGTCACATCATAGATCAGGTCATAGTAATTATTTTAATATATCCTTGATGAGTGAAATGATTCAAGAAGTTTTCCCTTGCCTTGAAAACTTGCCAACTTTTATTATATTCATATTGGTCGTAGTCTGTCTAGAACAACAAACAATATCAAATCTAATATCATTATAGACAATAGAAAATTATTTTCCCTTGGTTTAGTACCTAACAATGACAATCTTATCCCACAAAATGGGATCTTCAATCATTGTTCCTTTTATCCGAGAGTAAGCATGAAATATTCCCTTGGTAAAATTTTCAATTCTGAATTGATACCCCTTCCTTAAAGTAAAAAATTTGGAAATTTCTCCTACCTTTTGAAACTTGGTTTAAACTCCTCAATAATTATTTCATGTATAAATACTTTGATGAAAAGAAACGTCACTTATTTAATTAATGTTAAAACCTAAGCTTCAGATATTTTCATAATTTAATCAAAAGAAGCAAAGAGAAAAAAAAGGTTCTCCCAACAAAGTTCTTAAAAAATTTCTCTTCTAACTGTTAATACAAAAGAATTTTTCTTTATAGGAAAAATAAAAGTTTT